>JAXCGZ010017084.1:132500-147977 GCA_037179515.1 Halocaridina rubra | reverse complement strand
GAACTGAGAGAATTTTTAACTAAACTCCAAGGAATATCTTGCCAAGAGAAGAATTTCGTCTAAATGGAATAAATATTGTTCGATACAAAGTAAGATTACGTTGTCACTGAAATTAGTACGTTTTTTTTTCTTTTTCAGTATGTTCTCCTTGCTACTAGGGATATGTCATGATGCTATAGAGTTTCTTTATTGTAGAGTTTTCTGACAATTTCATCTACCAAGTATAGATTTTCTTTGCCAATGACATTTCCATAATTTTTTCACTCCATTTTTGTTTGATTTTTTGTAATTATTGGAACTTTCTTCTTATTAGGGACTTTTTTTTACCGTACATTACAAATTTCTATTTCTTAGTGGAAGTTTATTGAATGAAAGCATCTATATCTACTTATTACTGATTGTCATTATTAACTAAATATCTTGACTGAAGATTCTTGTTTTTCAATACATAGTTGTTTACGAGAGAGAGAGAGAGAGAGAGAGAGAGAGAGAGAGAGAGAGAGAGAGAGAGAGAGAGAGAGAGAGAGAGAGAGAGAGAGAGAGAGAGAGAGAGAGAGAGAGAGAGAGAGAGAGAGAGAGAGAGAGAGAGAGGAGAGAGACTCCTCCCTGTGAAAGTAAGGAACTTTAAATCAACTCACAAATTGAAAGACATGCGCAGTTGTCGTGGAATGATGGCTTGAGCACAATTTGCAACCCCCACCGAGAGGTAAAAGTGTAGATAGATGAATAGGGATATTTCTCATATCATAACCTCTGTCAACTTATCAGGAAAGTAACAGATCATTTGTGGTCTTCAATTGCATCATTCAGATACATGAAGAGGCATGTATATGCCTGTCCTACATAATCTGCACCTCTCTCTCTCTCTCTCTCTCTCTCTCTCTCTCTCTCTCTCTCTCTCTCTCTCTCTCTCTCTCTCTCTCTCTCTCTCTCTCTCTCTCTCTCTCTCTCTCTTCCCCCTACACTCACACCAAACTCCAACCTCGTAAAATATGTTTATGCTTCCCTGGTGTAACATGAATGCTAGCCATCTAAACGTGTATGTTTGGGCCATCCCAGTAGCCATGTTGCCTCACATAAAGCCCTGGCCGAAGAGATGGCCATGAATACAGTACAAAAGAGAAGTATTTGCCAGTATCATTAATAATAATATTGAGAGACCAGATGGATGGGTGGTCAGTGTTCGATTCGTGAGTTGACAGTCCCGCGACTGAACCCATTGCGAGACGTAAAGAAGACAAACAGAGTCTGTTCATCCTTATATTAGGGACTAATAGTGGCATATAAAAGGAAATTTCTAACAATTAATGGATTATATCTAGAATTCTCTCTCTCTCTCTCTCCTCTCTCTCTCTCTCTCTCCTCTTCTCTCTCTCTCTCTCTCTCTCTCTCTCTCTCTCTCTCTCTCTCTCTCTCTCTCTCTCTCAAAACTTAAATTCATCAGACAGAAGACATCTGATGCCCAAAACCAGAGCCATTATATAAAAAAAATATATAACTTTTTCAATCAGACAGAGGTGATATCTGATATGAAAAAAAAATTATATTCTTAACTTTCTTCTTCTTCTTCTTCTTCTTCTTCTTCTTCTTCTTCTTCTTCTTCTTCTTCTTCTTCTTCTTCTTCTTCTTCTTAAGCTAAATAATTTTGTTCTTCTCCTTTCCCGTTTGATGTAAACAGTGATACTGTTCATCTCTTCATAACCTCGTAATTCTTTTCTTCCTCCTCTACCTTCTTCACAGCTTCACCTTCTTCATCGTCCCTCTTTTTCCATTCCCATCTTCTTTATATTCATTTTTATATTCCACCATTTCTTTCATTTTCTTTTTCTTCCATCTCTAATCCCATACCTCTTTCTTAATGTTTTGATTTATTTACATTCTTATATGTTTTCGTTGTTTTTCTACATCGCTGCTTGTGTTTCTTTCCATTCTTAGTACACCAGATCTGGTCTTGAACATATACTCTTTTCTGACATATAGTTTACCAGTAATAACTAGTGTTAGAGAAGAGTTCGCATATATATATATATATATATATATATATATATATATATATATATATATATATATATATATATATATATATATATATATATATATATATATATGAATCATTTTTTTTACCCCAACCGGGACTCGAACCTAGGACTTATGATTACTAAGTCAAGGCGCTACCACTACACCACAGAAGGTTAAAAGGAATCCAACCTTATAGCTTATATCTGCTATACTTTGGAATGAACGCATTCTATCTGAATGCCACTATGTTCATATTACAGATTCCCCAACCTTACTCGTGGCTTCATTTTAGCATTTAATTCAATTCCCAATCTCATTCGGGCCATGAAATAACCAGATAAGCACAGTACATATGTGAAAACATGAATAATTTTTTACCCCGACCGGGGCTCGAACCTAGGACTTATGATTACTAAGTCAAGGCGCTACCACTACACCACAGAAGGTTAAAAGGAATCCAACCTTATAGCTTATATCTGCTATACTTAGGAATGAATGCATTCTATCTGAATGCCACTATGTTCATATTACAGATTCCCCAACCTCACTTGTGGTTTCATTTTAGCATTTAATTCAATTCCCAATCTCATTCGGGCCATGAAATAACCAAATAAGCACATTACATATGTGAAAACATGAATCATTTTTCACCCCGACCTGGACTTGAACCTAGGACTTATGATTACTAAGTCATGGCGCTACCACTACACCACAGAGGGTTAAAAGGAATCCAACCTTATAGCTTATATCTGCTATACTTAGGAATGAACGCTATTCTATCTGAATGCCACTATGCTCATATTACAGATTCCCCAACCTCACTCGTGGCTTCATTTTAGCATTTTAATTCAATTCCCAATCTCATTCGGGCCATGAAATAACCCAGATAAGCACATTACACATGTGAAAACATGAATCATTTTTTACCCCGACCGGGACTCGAACCTAGGACTTATGATTACTAAGTCAAGGCGCTACCACTACACCACAGAAGGTTAAAAGGACTCCAACCTTATAGCCTATATCTGCTATACTTAGGAATGAACGCATTCTAACTGAATGCCACTAGGTTCATATTACAGATTCCCGAACCGCACTCGGGGCTTCATTTTAGCATTTAATGCAATTCCCAATCTCATTCGGGCCATGAAATAACCAGATAAGCACATTACATATGTGAAAACATGAATGCATTTTTTACCCCGACCGGGACTCGAACCTAGGACTTATGATTACTAAGTCAAGGCGCTACCACGACACCTACGGAGATTGGGAATTGAATTAGATGCTAATATGAAGCCACGAGTGAGGTTGGGGAATCTGTAATATGAACATAGTGGCATTCAGTTAGAATGCGTTCATTCCTAAGTATAGCAGATATAAGCTATAAGGTTGGATTCCTTTTAACCTTCTGTGGTGTAGTGGTAGCGCCTTGACTTAGTAATCATAAGTCCTAGGTTCGATGTCCCGGTCGGGGTAAAAAATATGATTCATGTTTTCACATATGTAATGTGCTTATCTGGTTATTTCATGGCCCGAATGAGATTGGGAATTGAATTAAATGCTAAAATGAAGCCACGAGTGAGGTTGGGGAATCTGTAATGTGAACATAGTGGCATTCAGTTAGAATGCGTTCATTCCTAAGTATAGCAGATATAAGCTATAAGGTTGGATTCCTTTTAACCTTCTGTGGTGTAGTGGTAGCGCCTTGACTTAGTAATCATAAGTCCTAGGTTCGAGTCCCGGTCGGGGTAAAAAATGATTCATGTTTTCACATATGTAATGTGCTTATTTGGTTATTTCATGGCCTGAATGAGATTGGGAATTGAATTAAATGCTAAAATGAAGCCACGAGTGAGGTTGGGAATCTGTAATATAAACATAGTGGCATTCAGATAGAATGCGTTCATTCCTAAGTATAGCAGATATATAAGCTATAAGGCTGGATTCCTTTTAACCTTCTGTGGTGTAGTGTAGCACCTTGACTTAGTAATCATAAGTCCTAGGTTCATGTCCCGGTCGGGGTAAAAAAAATGATTCATGTTTTCACATATGTAATATGCTTATTTGGTTATATATATATATATATATATATATATATATATATATATATATATATATATATATATATATATATATATATGTGTGTGTGTGTGTGTGTGTGTGTGTGTGTGTGTGTGTGTGTGTGTGTGTGTGTGTGTGTGTGTGTGTGTGTGTGTGTGTCTGTGTCTGTCTGTTTTTCTATCTGTCTGTCTGTCTGTATCCATGTATATATGTATGCATGTATTTAATCGAAAGTGTTTACGAGTGTGTTTCTGAGAGAGAGAGAGAGAGAGAGAGAGAGAGAGAGAGAGAGAGAGAGAGAGAGAGAGAGAGAGAGAGAGAGAGAGAGAGAGAGAGAGAGAGAGAGAGAGAGAGAGAGAGAGAGAGATAGGAATTTTATTTTTCAATTCCCATACACGATAACACACCAGAATATTCAATCAGCTCTTAATACCTCTTCTCTTACACATTTGCATCCATAATAAGCGCAGTATGTATGCATGAGGAAATCTCAATGCACGTAAGATGCATTGCAAATGCATAGAAAGTAATTTGCCTAGTTGCATTTGAGAATCCAGACATACTCATATTATACAAATGATTCTCGTATGCAAAGCTATATGCATGCACATATACACATAAATGCAAGCACGCTAAAAAGAAAAAATGCATCCTAAATACATACATACACAGAAAACATGAATACATACATATGTAAATACATACAAAAATTTACATAAGTAACATTTATACACATAAATTACCTTCGTGCACTTATAAATATTTTCGTATAGACAAATTTACTTGAAAACACATTATACATATGAGTCCATGCCTATCAATTTATACAATTTTACATATATACTTACAAACTACATATAAGTATTCATGACTGCACAAAGACAGAAATGCTGTACGACATATAATACATTCTCGTATGTAAGTCCACATCGAGCCATTTATACAATCATACAAAATATACAAGCAAAATACATGAGAATATGTAGGAACAGACATATAATAACATAAAAGCCTGCTTGATCTTAAAATAAATATATGTATAAGTTTCAGTTCAACATCTAAAGGCTAATCACTAAATCCCCTTCAAGGAATATAAATGATAACGTGATTTAAATCGACTCATACTAATGTTTATGAATCCTTTAGGCGATTTTCACCTCTGACACTTCCTAGAATCAAGTATATATTCTCTCTCTCTCTCTCTCTCTCTCTCTCTCGTCTCTCTCTCTCTCTCTCTCTCTCTCTCTCTCTCTCTCTCTCTCTCTACTTTTAAATATATATATATATATATATATATATATATATATATATATATATATATATATATATATATATATATATCAGGATATTTTTTGGAACAAAAATTATTTTTATTATTATTATTATTATTATTATTATTATTATTATTATTATACCTCACCGTATTCCCTGCGTGTCGTAAAAGGCGACTAAAAGTGGACGGGGCGAGGGGACTAGGAATCCCCCCCTTGTACCAACCTCCTGTGAGACGTCAAAGAAGAGGGGGAGTAGAGGGGGGAATAACTTCTCCCCAAACTGTTTTCCTTTTTTGATGTCGGCTACCCCCCAATTGAAGGGGGAAACAGCCAAGGTATATGTATGTATGTATGTATTATTATTATTACCCCCCAATTAAAGGGGGAAACAGCCAAAGTATATGTATGTATGTATTATTATTATTATTAATTTTCAAAAGCCTTTAAATAGGCATATAAATCCACGGGATATGCTACCCATGTTTAAATTATAAGCATTTTTACTTTATTACTCATACACAGAAAATATTACTTCATTCTCAACCTGTAGTCCAAATATCTGCACATGGCCCACTCTTATATAAGATGGGATAGAATACAAGTTATGAACATCTAGGTTAAAATCGATATAGCAATTGCCAATCCTTTCAATATATATAAAAAGAAAAGTAGTGATATATGTTGTAATTGTTGCTGTTGTTGTTTGCAGGTTTTATGTCACTTTTAATTCCCATTCAAACGGGGTGGATATACACAGCTTGAAGTTGGAGGATTTAGACAAGATTCCCTTCCTAACAGGAATTTTGTTTTCATAAATTTCAGATTTAAAAACCATATTTAATTTTTTGACTCACTAGTGAAATGACTTTCATGAAACCATTCCAATCAGTGGGAATCTCTCTCTCTCTCTCTCTCTCTCTCTCTCTCTCTCTATATATATATATATATATATATATATATATATATATATATATATATATATATATATATATATATATATATATATATATATATATATATACATACACACACACACACACACACATATATATATATATATATATATATATATATATATATATATATATATATATATATATATATATATATATATATATATATATATATATATATATATATATATATATATATAAATATATATATATATATATATATATATATATATATATATATATATATATATATATATATATATATATATATATCAGTTAAGCTGTAAGGTTTGCTTCTTCTTTAGACCTTCAGCGGTGTACTTGATAGCGCCTTGGCACAGTAATTATGTATCTTAGGCTAAAGTCCCGGTCAGAGTTAATGTATGATTCATATTTTCACATATGTAATGTGTTTATTCGATTATTATTAATGCCTGTATAACTAAAATTTGAATTAAATGCGATAAACGTACCACGAGTGAGGTTAGGAAAAGCTGTATTATGAACAAAAAGGCATTCGGAGAGAGTACGTTCATTCCTAGTGTAGTAGTTAAGCTGTAAGGTTTGCTTCTCTTTTAGACCTTCAGTGGTGTAGTTGATAGCAACTTGGCACAATAATTATGTGTCTTAAGTTCGAGTCCCAGATAGGGGTAACATACGAATTAAGTTTCACATATGTTAAAGTGCTTATTTGATTATTATTAATGCCTATATAGGTGAGATTTAAATTAAATGCGAAATACGAAGCCACGAGCGAACTTTGAACAAGCTGTAATATGAACAAAAAGGCATTCAGAGAGAATACGTTCATTCCTAGTATAGAAGTCAAGCTATAACCTTTGCTTCTCCTTTAGACCTTCAATGTTGTAGTTGATAGCGCCTTTGCACAATTATAATGTGTCTTATGTTCAAGTTCCGGTAAGGGGTAAAATATGATTCATATATACAGTGTATATATATATATATATTATATATATATATATATATATATATATATATATATATATATATATATATATGCACACTCATATATATCGATCGATCAATCAGTCGAATACTAAGTAGAAGCAAAACCCTCTTTGATGTACTTATAGCAAATTATCATAATTTCATAAGGTCCATAGAAGTAGTAAACAGCCGTATGTCAGATCAATAACAAAAAACACTCGAAACAAATGTAAAAGAAAAAAAAACTAATAATACTTTTCGCAGTTTAAAACATTACAGTTCAAACAATTTCTACTCTTAATATATATATATATATATATATATATATATATATATATATATATATATATAATATATATATATATATATATATATATATATATATATATATATATATATATATATTCCAAGGTCTCAGAAACCGCAAAATACATATTAGAGCTAAAAAAAAATCAAGGCTCCACTCAATCATCTTTGTGACGTATACCACATGCGATTCTGTAATTATTCCTTTACGTCACTTGAAATTAAATATATAAATAAAAATTGAAGATATATAATTTATTAACTGATATAATGACCTCTGTGATTAGAAAGATTAAAGATGTGTCTCCCGCACCACAGAAACTGAGTTCAAATGCCCCTCGTATAGTGGTTAAAAAAAAACAAAAAACATCGCCATATATAGATTGTGGGAAAAACAGCATTGGCATCTGTCATCTGCTAGCCCCTCCCTCTCCTGCTATAAAAAGGAAGGAAAAATACACAACTGGAAATGGAAGGACACTGATGGTCAAGTTTTACTTCAGTGAATCCTTTTTCAATTAAAGGGTAGAGCGGTGTAACCGTTACCTCAATGAATGCCATTTCTAACTTTAGATCCAAGTGGTTCTCGAACCGACGACCTGACGAATCAACGCCACGCCTTACCACCTAGCCACAAGGGCCAGCTAGATGACAGGACAAGCTGAAGTCACATTTACTAATAACACTTTTAATGCTCATTATTGCAAGTTTGGAACGAGGAAGCTGTTGTTGTTGTTGAGGATGATGAGTAGTAGTAGTAGTAGTAGTAGTAGTAGTAGTAGTAGTAGTAGTAGTAGTAGTCTCTCTCTCTCTCTCTCTCTCTCTCTCTCTCTCTCTCTCTCTCTCTCTCTCTCTCTCTCTCTCTCTCTCTCTCTCTCTCTCTCTCTCTCTCTCTCTCTCTCTCTCTCTCTCTCTCTCTCTCTCTCTCTCTTAGCAGACAGTTAAGAATATTAAAAATTTTTCTCATACCAACAAATTAAATGCAAACATGCATGCATGGCTATAAATGAGTAACTGCATACAGTCATGCTGTAATAAGCTGCTAACATACGTGCAGTCATGTTGCAATAATCTATTAAGATACTTGCAAGCTGTATTGGTAAATAATAAAGCCCCTGAATTCCAAAATTAAATAAATACATGCCGCACATAAGTACTTGTGAACATAATTATGCATAATCAGGCAGGAAACACACGCATACACACGCAGACAAACACGCACACGCATATAGACAGACAGACAGACTGACTGACAGATAGAACAAACTGACAGACAGACAGACAGACAGATAAATAGATAGATAAATATATATAGAGATAGATAGATAGAGGGATAGATAGATAGATAGATAGATAGATAGATATAGATAGATAGATAGATAGATAGATAGATAGATATAGCAGTTATTTGTGTTTAGTATGTAATGCATTTTGAATGAACACACCGAAGGGCATGCATAGTCATGTACTTACTCGTATGAAGGGTCATTAACAGGAAGTTTACTGTGCATGAAAGTGCTTGGAAAGAGGCCCTCAAGAGAGTTGTTACGGGGAGAGAACCTGCAACACTTTGCATCATCTGCATGTAAAGGTAGATTGATCCTACTGGATAATGCAGATGTTACACACAGCTGTTATACAAGGGAGATAAAAAAAAGTGTGCGGAATGGTGCCATTTCTTGAATGCGAGCATTTGAGAACAAGACAAAATATGTTAGCACCCGTCACTGAGACCTTAGCTCGCTGTCAGTTACTTGCAGTCAGTTATGCAGTGAATGTTGCAGAGTGAAGACTCTCTTTAAAAAAAAAAAAACTTGCTTTCGTGAACAATGGAAATTAACAATTTTGAGATAAGTGCGAACATTAAATTCTTGATGAAACTCGAATGGAAGGGGATGCAGATTATTGAGGCTCTGTAGACAGTTTATGGCGACGATGCTCCAAAGAAAACAGCCGTCTTCTACAAGTGGATTCCGCGATTCTGAGAAGGCAGAGAAGACTCTGAAGATGATCCTAGGACCAAGAGACCAAGAACATAGAAAAATGTTGAATTGATTGATGCTGTTAGAAATCTTATTGCAGAAGATGGAAGAATGACATTTGATCAAATAGCTTTGGCCCGGGAAATTCCGTATGGTTCAGTAAATTTAATTATTGCATGAAGATCTGGGACTCAGCAAGCTTTCTGTACAATGAGACCTGGATCCACCAGTATGATTCTGAAACTAAGCTACAGTCCAAACAATGGCTTCCGTGTGGATCATCTCGACCAATCAAGTTCAAATCTGAATGGTCAGTTCAGAAAGTGATGCCACCGTGTTCTGGGATTCAGGAGGAGTGATACTTGTGGACTTCTTTGAAGGAAAAAGACCTGTTAACGGACTTTACTAAGCAGGAGTTTTAAAGAAACTGAGGGCGGCATTGGTCCAAAAAAAAAAAACGAGAGGAAAACTGCATTGTCGAATCCTTTTTCACCATGACAATACACCAACACATTCTGCGAGAGTTGCGAAGGTTGTGATTCGAGAGTTCCGATGGGGAGTGCTACCTCAGCCGCCTTACAGTTTAGATCTTGCCCCATCAAACTTCTTCCTCTATCCAAAGCTCAGAGAATCACTAAAAGGAGCCCTCTTTGAAAACATGGATGAAGCTTTAAAATGCTGTAAACACGTGGTTTCGAGAGAGGACTGCTGAGTTCTTCAGAGAAGGTTTAAATGGGTGAAAACATCGTCTTGAGAAGTATATTGAGCAGGATGATAGCTACGTTGAAAAATAAGTGCTTTTTGTTTGCTCACTTCAGTTAAATGAAAATTTTTTGGAAAAATTCCGCGAACTTCGTATAAGAAGGTGGGAGCCTGTTGCAGTATATAAAGTTACGAAACTTCGTAAAGAAAGACCAGTATACAGTGCATGCAACATCTGCTTATGCAAAGTGGTCTAATGCCACTAGATAATGCACACGTTAAACGTATTTGTTGTGCGATTGGTTGGACAACCGTTGCAGTATACAAAGTTGTGAAATATATACACTAATCCGATGTGTAGCTGGTTGGGCTACTGTTGCAGGTTTATATGGTTGAACAGCATTGCGGAAATTATTTTTATATAGTTAGCTATTGATACCATGCGGCAATCAATGCAGATATTACACATATTTTCAATATAATTAGTTGAGTTAGTGTTACAGAATAGAGGAATCATTATAGAATATGCAATACATACAGCATGAGCATAATTTATCTGATATTAACATATATTCACGTTATACATTTCTCTTGCAAATTAACAGGAAGCTGTTGCAAGACCAGATGTTGTAAACTTTGTTGGGACATTTAACACTAAGCAAGAGTACCGATGTCTATATATGCAGATGGTCTGATATAAATATAACATACAGGTGTTACATACTTGGTGTATAAGGAGTTGGAAACAAGTTACCAGAGAATTGTTGTGGAATAGTAATGAGAAATGTAATATTGAGAAACAGTTGCAACAATTACATATGCTGGTGGTCTAATATTCATATATAATGCACGCGTTATACAACTGTAAGCTTAGCTGGACAACGGCTGCAGTTTATGGAGCTATGAAATATTGTTTTGAAGCGTAGGCTTTAGCAACTAGTAATATATGCATATAAAGATTGCATAATACTACCATATGATGGAGATTTTTAGAAGTACATTTAGTTTAAGCTATATGAGATGGGGGATCCAGGAATACCTCCTTCGTGTTTCCTTGCATATAGTAAAGTCGAATAAATGAGGTGATGCGAGAGAGTCTCTATAGTCCGTTGCAGAGTCAAAGTTTTGTTTTGGCTCGGCCACCCCCTTAAAAGGGAGAATATGGCTATTGTATATAGATAAAATATGAGAATATGGATATATAAAACACTTTTTTCTTTATAAACTTTTGCATCATTTGTAGTACCTGCACATGCGGATGGTCTGATATTAATATTTAAAATGTTAAACACACTTGTTATATAAGTAATTTGAACACTGCTGCAGTATCCAGACCTCTGGAACATAGCTGACACATATAAGTGTGCAACAGCAACAAGATCTGCATACATATGTAACTGGTCTGCTACAATTTACAATGGATATGTAAAAATTACTTGAAGCATAAGTAGTTGGCATATACTGAAGTATATTGATTTAATAAATATTGTTCATAAATATAAAGCTGAAATACATGCAACATCTGCATATCCAGGTAGTATGAAACCATTGTTGATATAGAGTTTACACACTCATAGGATATAAGCTCCTGAGCAATTGCTTCAGTATACAGACTTATGAAACATTGTTGAAAATATGTGTTCAACGGGTGAAGCACCTGTCCATGCAGGTGGTCTGGTAGGCTACTTCTGTATAAGGCAGATATTGTGCATACTTATTACGTCTGCAGTCGAGTGACTGATGCCATACATAGGTGTTATATACTGTCGAGAAGTGGTCTATTGTGCAACAGCTGCATTATCTATATATGCAGTGGTCTGATATCCATATTTAATGCAGCTGTTTACACGCACTTGAGGTATACGATGTTGGGAAACTGATGCAGTATGCGCAACACGCAATATTGTTGAGAAATTAACAAAAATATATATATTGGTTTTTCCAAAGGTTAACAATGTTGCGATCAAGTAATATAAAGAAAGTTATGAGTGTCGAAATGTTGTTTCAGCATATGTAGGCCTAGTCTCAATATGCCATTGCGAAATATGTAGTAGAAAAACATGCCAAAGAAATAATCAAGCGTAAAACATTATAACAGTATATGCAACTAATGTAAAAACTCTGACAATATATCCACTGCAGCGAGAATGTTGCTATATTTGCAATTTCGATATATGAGCTAAAGGAAAAATTATTAGAAGTAATGCAGTTAAAAAAAAACATATTAAAAAATATCCAGCTGCGAAACATTGCACTGTCAGCAGTCTGGAGTTGTCGTGACGAAATATGCATTTTATGGAAGCATATATTAGAAATATATGTACTTACAAAATGCTGACACAAGACAAATGATTAAAAAACATTGCAAGATGTTATGCAATTTCGCGGCATACGAGTCCTTACCAAATATTAATATTAAAGTTTAAAGACTGACAAATATTCACTGTTGCATAACATGAAGCTGCGAATCAATTTTGTTAGAGCTATAGTTAAGGAATACGGCTGTGAATATGTGGCTTAGCAATAATGCAGCTTAGGAAAAATGCTGCTAAAGACACGGATGAAATATGTTTTTGGAAGAATTTCGCATTTACAAGAGGATACTAAGACAACTGTGAGCCAAAAAATATAAATGTTGTAAGATATGGATAGATATAACTCTCTTGCAGACTGTGCACAAAATATATATATACACAGCTGGAGGCTGAAATGCTGTGTGAAGTTTGAAGACGAACGGAGAAGACGTGAAGTGTGCATCTGAAATGAAACTGGTAGATATGTCACTTTAACACAATTGGAGATGCAATTGTGAAGCACAAATAAGACATATGCAGCTGTGAAGTATTGAGGTAAATACAGTTGGGAATATATGTACATTATGTAGGTGAGAACATAAGTGCAATACTACGGCATTATTAGAGTGACTTAACTCTTGAACTAATTCTGTGAGATTTGCAATTGTGACTCCAAATGGATGATATGAAGCTAAGAACATTAGCAAGATACTGAAAAGCGCAGTTGCGTGATAAGTAATCATGTATTATCACTGCTAAACTTGCAGCAGGGATGATAAACTGCTGAGATAGAGTTGAGTATTGCTGCTCATTAAATACTGCTGAAAAGGTTCAGCTACAAGACATGAAACTGAGAAGACTGGCTAAGCTGCGAGATGTGCAGCCGAGATGCAATACTGCGAGGCGTGATGCGTAGAAGTAATATTGTACTATATGCAAGTGACAAGCACAGATATAAGATGCGATGTGGAGAGGACACTGCTGCATGATGTGCAGCTGCAAAGGCACCAATGTGAGATATACAAAGGTATTGCGTGGTAAACACTCAGCAGATGGAAGCACTCCTGTAAGATATGCACCCGCGAAGACACCACTGTAAGAGATGCAGCTTGGAATGCAAAGCTGTGATATATGCTGCTAAGAAGCAATGCTGTGAGAGGTACAGCCGAGAGCCAATACAGAGCCATGCGGGTACAACAAAACAGGATCGCTGTGAGATCTGCAGCACATATTAAACGCTATGAATGCTGATGAGTGATATGCAGTTCATACGGAGTGCAACATCTGCATTAAAGAATTAGTGCTGTGCGAATGCAGTTGAGATGAATTACAGCAAGATATGTAGCTACAAAGTGCTAAATCTGTACTATAATGGAGAAGTACTGAAACTAGAGACGAAGCTACATGCACTGTCATGAGCTCTGCAGGTAAAAAAAAAAAAAAAAAAAAAAAAAAAAAAATATATATATATATATATATATATATATATATATATATATATATATATATATATATATATATAAGATTTGCGGCTGAGAAGTAATGTTGAAATAAACACTTATTAAATACCTAAAGCTGCTTTCACACCAAAGTGGCACGTCACACGTGGCATGCCACGTGGCACGCCTGTTGAAAACGAACACCCGGATATATATATATATATATATATATATATATATATATATATATATATATATATATATATATATATATATATATATATATATATATATATATATATATATATATATATATATATATATATGAAACTTTTCACACACAAGTGGCGTGACACGTCCCTTGTGCCACGTGCGATTTGCGACGCAATTCTCACGTGGCACAGGGACGTGTCACGCCACTTCTAAGGGAAAGGTTTCATACATTTCCGGATGTTCTTTTTCAACTGGCGTGCCACGTGGCATGTCACGTGCGACGTGCCACTTTGGTGTGAAAGCGGCCTAAATGCACCATTTGCAGCTGCTCTCGACAAATGTAGTAGAGCCATTTGTCCAAAGATTAGTCGTTGTAGTAACGGCTGTCACGTAATTTATATGCTATGCAATTTTTACATGCTACTGCAAAAGAAAATAAGCAACACAAATATATAAAATATATTTTCTATATAAAAAGAAACTCACTTAGTTAATATGCCATATCTGCAGTAACATTTTTTAATGGCTAAAAACATGCCACTCATAGTCTTTTGCGAACTAAATTCAATATATATATATATATATATATATATATATATATATATATATATATATATATATATATATATATATATATATATATGGCATCATAAATGACTCAGAAAATTTTTCTATGAAAATTTTCATTACGTACAAGAGGAAATAATAATAATAATAATAATAATAATAATAATAATAATAATAATAATAATAATAATAATAATAATAATAATGTCATATAGACAGCTTAATAAACTTTATTATAAACAACTGAATGCCATCTAGTCTCAAAGAGGCTGACAAACGTCACCAAAGGAATAAAACGTGATTTATATAAAAAGCCCCTGCCGTAACCCAATAATGACGTGACCTCGCTTCTATTCCAACAAGCCTCATAAGCACGTGCAGTATACGCAGAATCTCTAATATAACAATATCACTCTAGTTATATAATTTTGATCATGAAAACAAAAAAGCTGTCTGTTTTGGCCACATAAAGATCACTTAAAAGACACCTGAAGGTTCTCTCTCTCTGAACTCTCCTAAAGAGGATTATGTACAGAATGAATTCTGTGTGTTTACGTCTCCAAGGAAAAAGCGTCTCCCAATACAAATAGAAAAAAGATTATTATGACAATCAGCAATATCATTATGACAGTGTTTTCCTCTAACAAAAAACAAGTATTATCTATCTATCTATCTATCTATCTATCTATCTATCTATATATATATATATATATATA
>JAXCGZ010017084.1:52500-115000 GCA_037179515.1 Halocaridina rubra | reverse complement strand
GTGTGTGTGTGTGTGTGTGTGTGATTACCTAATTGTGATTACCTAATTGTGTTTACGGGAAAGAGCCCAAAGCTCGTATCTTCCCGTCTCCTGATCGGTTCCATTTTTAGACTTAGTGATACTTATCGTACCTGTCCTTAAAACTATGGATTGAGATAGCATTAACTACCTCCTCGCTTAGCCAATTCCAATTATCAACTACTCTTACACTGAAAAAGTATTTCCTTACATCCTGCAAACAAGTTTTCTTACGAAGCTTCAAACTATGACCTCTAGTTCTAGAGCCAGCCATATCGAAATATCGATCCCTATCCACTCTATCATAACCATGAAGGAATTTAAAGACTGTCACCATATCCCCACTTACTCTTCTAGCTTCGAGTGATGGCAAGTCTAATTCCCTCAGCCTCTCATCATAACCGAGATTGCATATTTCTGGCACCAGTTTCGTGGCATGTCTTTGAACTTTTTCAAGCTTAGCTATGTGCTTTTTCAAGTGCGGATTCCAAAAGGGGGCTGCATATTCGAGTTTTGGCCTCACATAGGTTACATAAATATTTCTGAACATTTCCTTGTCCATGTGCCTGAAGGCTACCCTTACATTTGATAAGAATGCATATGCTGTCCTTACTATGCCATTTATATGTATTTCTGGAGACAAATCTGCCACTATGTTTACTCCTAGATCTCTCTCATTTTCTGTCTCTTGAAGTTGTACTCCAGCCACCGAGTAGTCAAGCTTGGGCCTTCTTGCACTTGTACCCATTCTCATTACCTTACATTTTGAAGTATTGAATTTCATTAGCCACTGTGTGTGTGTGTGTGTGTGTGTGTGTGTGTGTGTGTGTGTGTGTGTGTGTGTGTGTGTGATTACCTAATTGTGATTACCTAATTGTGTTTACGGGAAAGAGCCCAAAGCTCGTATCTTCCCGTCTCCTGATCGGTTCCATTTTTAGACTTAGTGATACTTATCATACCTGTCCTTAAAACTATGGATTGAGATAGCATTAACTACCTCCTCGCTTAGCCAATTCCAATTATCAACTACTCTTACACTGAAAAAGTATTTCCTTACATCCTGCAAACAAGTTTTCTTCCGAAGCTTCAAACTATGACCTCTAGTTCTAGAGCCAGCCATATCGAAATATCGATCCCTATCCACTCTATCATAACCATGAAGGAATTTAAAGACTGTCACCATATCCCCCCTTACTCTTCTAGCTTCGAGTGATGGCAAGTCTAATTCCCTCAGCCTCTCATCATAACCGAGATTGCGTATTTCTGGCACCAGTTTCGTGGCATGTCTTTGAACTTTTTCAAGCTTAGCTATGTGCTTTTTCAAGTGCGGATTCCAAAAGGGGGCTGCATATTCGAGTTTTGGCCTCACATAGGTTACATAAATATTTCTGAACATTTCCTTGTCCATGTGCCTGAAGGCTACCCTTACGTTTGATAAGAATGCATATGCTGCCCTTACTACGCCATTTATATGTATTTCTGGAGACAAATCTGCCAGTATGTTTACTCCTAGATCTCTCTCATTTTCTGTCTCTTGAAGTTGTACTCCAGCCACCGAGTAGTCAAGCTTGGGCCTTCTTGCACTTGTACCCATTCTCATTACCTTACATTTTGAGGTATTGAATTTCATTAGCCACTTTTCTGACCACTCATGCAGATTATTTAGATCCTCCTGAAGTTCTCTACCATTGTTCTCGTTTTTTACTTTCTTCACAATCTTTGCATCATCTGCAAACATATTCATGAATGAATTTACAGACTCTGGTAGGTCATTTACATATACAAGGAACAAAAGTGGCCCTAAAACTGAACCCTGTGGAACTCCACTACTAACTCTTCTCCATTCAGACACTGAGTGTCTTACTCTAACCCTCTGTTCCCTTCCTTCTAAGTAAGTTTTTATCCATTCCAAGACATTTCCACCTATTCTAGCCATTGATTGCAGCTTCCTAATAAGTCTCCCATGTGGAACAGTGTCAAACGCTTTCTGGAAGTCTAGGAATATGCAATCTGCCCAGCCCTCTCTTTCCTGTAAGATTTGGCTTACCTCATCATAAAATTCTAATAAGTTTGTTACTTTTGATCTTCCTTCTCTGAAGCCATGTTGCCTCACTGACAAAAAGTTGAAGGATTCCAAGTGAAGAGAGATATGTTTCCTTAGTAGTTTCTCCATAAGTTTGCAAACTATGCTGGTCAAGGAAACTGGTCTATAGTTCAGAGCCGTATCCCTCATTCCCTTTTTGAAGATAGGTATCACATTTGCTTGTTTCCAGCATCTTGGAATCTCCCCCGACTCCAGTGACTCCTTAAATATGATACTTAGTGCCACTGATATTGTGTTTGCGCATTTTTTAAGCACATGAGGGGATATGTCATCAGGACCTGTAGCTTTATGAACATCTAAATCCATCAGCGCTTTGCATACCTCTGTGGCTGTAAGGTTGATGTTCTCTAGTACCGGCCCTTGAGCTTCTATCATTGCAATCTGAGGGGGTGGGGTATTTTCTACTGTAAATACTGACTGAAACTCCTTGTTCAATTCTTTGCAGATCTCTTCGTCCGTCTCAGTGATGCTTCCATCCGCTCTCTTTAGCCTTAAAACCTGTTCTTTTACCTTCAGTTTTCCTCTGATAAAGCTGTGGAAAAGCTTGGGATTTTCTTTAGCCTTCCTGGTGATGTCCCTCTCATAATCTCTCTCTGCCTCTCTCCTTTTACTTAGGTAGTCATTTCTTGCTCTTTTGTAGGTTTGCCAGGCATTTATGTTTTTTCTCCTCCTATACCTTTTCCAGCATTTGTCTCTCCACTCCTTAGCTCTTTTACACCCATTATCGAACCATTTCTCTCTGGCATGAATTACACCTACTTTGGTGACAGGTATGCAGCAATCTACTATCTTCCCATATTTCTCACAAAAGATGTCATACATTTCTTGTACAGATTTGTTGTAAAATAAGGTTCTCCAGTCAATAACTGCAAAAAGCTCATTCATTTTGATGTAATCTCCTTTCGGATAGTTCCTCCTCATGTCCTCAGTGCCTCTACTCTCAGGAAGAATGTCTTCAATGATATACTCCATCAACAACACACAGTGGTCACTCTTTCCAATTGGTGGTTCATACTCAATATTTTCAATATCCAACACATTATCTGTGAACACCAGATCAAGTAGTGATGGCTCATCCCCACCCCTGGCTCTTGTTGGTTCCATTACATGTTGGTGTAGGAAATTCCCTTGTACGCAATCTAGGAATCTTGCCCCAAATGAGTCCTCACCACTGTGTGGGTCAAGATTTATCCAATCTATCTCTTTATGATTAAAGTCTCCCATAATCAAAATCCTACATTTTTTCTCCCGCGCCATGTTAACAACTGAGTTTATGACTTCAATCGTACCTATATGACTTTCCTCATAAATTTCAAGCCTATTTTGGTTCCTTGGTGGGTTGTATACAACAGTTATTATAATGCTCTCTGACCCAGTATTTATGCGAGCAACAAGAAATTCCCTGAACTCACTTTCTATAGCCAAGTTTATTTCTTCAACTTGAATCCTCTCACTTATGAGCAGTGCTATCCCTCCACCAGTCCTCTCAGATCTTTTGACCCTTAGTATTCTGAAGCCCTTAGGAAAAACTGTGACACTGTTTATGTCCTCACTCAACTTAGTCTCTGTAATTGCTACTATATCTGCCTTACTGTTGTGAATCCTATCTTTTAATTCTACTGTCTTACCAGCTAATCCATCAGCATTTGTGTATAACAATCTTAATGAGGCCCCATCCCCTGATCTTCTGTCATTATCTTCTTTATCTCCCCTTTGTCTGGAAGTATTCTGTAACGAAAATTTTTCTTCTCTTCTTCATTTCTTTCATCATTTAACCTTCTTGCCTCTTGCAACAAGTTTTTGATCTTTCCCATCTCTTCCTGTGTTCTGTATCGTCTAATGAACACTTCTTTGCATTCTTGAAGGTCTTTTAGACTTTTTTTTCTCAAGAATATTTCCCTACATGTCTCCCCTCTCTCAAAGGTTACTTTTGTTGGTCTCGGCTTTCCTTCCCTCGAATATTTACCTAGTTGGTGTATGTTTACAATATCCTCAGGACCACATACTACTCCAAGCTTTCTTATCAGGTCTACAACGTTAGCTTTATTTTCTTCAAGTCTCCCCTGCCATGTTGGCTCCTGGGATTCACTTATGCCTGAGATTACCACTGTCTTCTCCTTATCAAGTGCCTGTCTGATGAGTGGGTTTGCCCTTTCCATCACAACGTCTTTCATTTTTTCGATTACTGTCTCTTTATAGTCAACTGTTTGTATGTTTTCCAGTGCCACCACCTTTACAGCCTCTTTTACTGCCACATTCCCCTTTAGTGCATCAGCAAAGGACGTTTTCATGGCATCATTTTCCATATTCAGCTCCTGGAACTCTTTTCTGAACTGTTCAATGTTTTCCTTAATCTGAACATTCCAAGCAGCAATCTCGTCTCTCTCAGAAGAGAGCAGTGAACTAACATCTAATTCCTTTAGGTTGTCATTTAGCTGTTTGTTTTTATCTTCTTGTTTAGAAATTCTAGATTCTAGTTGACTCTTTTCCCCTTCCAGCTTCTTTATTCTTTTTTCTAGTTCCTTTCTCTCCTGCCCTTGTGCTTTATTTGCTTCCTCCAAAGATCTTATTTGTTCTCTGAGTGTTTCATTCTCTTTCATTTCTCCATCCATATTCCGAATTTTATCATCAAGGCTTGTAACCATTTCCTCTAACTTCTTGATTCTCTGTTTAAGTCCTCTGATGACTACCCCTTCTCCCGACCCATGGGTGGGAGAGGTTTGGGACAGAGATGGCTTCATTTTTATGTTCTCCCTCTCACAGAATATAGAAAGAAGACGAGAAAGAGGAAAAAAAAAAGAAAAGAGAAAAACTTCTAATTTACCTTCACACAGAATTTTTATATCTTCATATAAGTGCTATTTAGTGACTCAGTTTGTCTCCTTTCTGGTAACACACATCTTAACTTAAAAACTTGACCATGGTAATTTAAGTATAAAAAGAAAAAGAAAAACAAAAGTCAAACCTGAAGGAAAATTCGAATTTGTGTTCGAGGTGGCACCCACCTGTTTCTGTTATATATTCTTCCTAACTGATAAACTGACTTGCTAACCAAGATATGTTATCACGGGATTTAGACTTTACATTTAACTCAATATATATACAAAATAACAAAATAGCAAAAGAGAAAGCTAAAAGAAAAGCAAAAAAAATGAAGAAAATAGGACTGCTGTACTACTTGGCAACTTAACTCAGTACTGTTGACAGGTGGGTATTTGGTAATTTTTTTCTTTTATTATTCAATTTTTTCGTGTATCAAACTAACTAACTAGTTAATATAAATGGGAAGGATACTGATTTTAACAATATATAGAACCACAGGATCAGGTAAAACGGCTTAAGAGCTTTCCCCAGTTTACACAAAAAATTAGGTAATGTGGTGTGATGGCTCCACGTCTGGCAACTCTTCTAGATTTCCCTCAAGGCAGAAACTGGACGGCAGCTTCTCTCTCTTCCTCACGAAAAAGTTCTCAATTTTTTTCCTTTAATATGAACAGTCTCGTCTTACAACAAATATTAGTTTTTGTACTCACAATACTCTGCAGGATTTCAGATTTATGGAAATTATGGTAAAGTTTTCCACTAAGCACTTTAGTCACTCGAAACAGTTAAAAATTTAAGAGGAGCAATTCCGTGTGTCACTGAACGCGCGGTGTGTATGTGTGTGCTGTGTGTGTGTGTGTGTGTGTGTGTGTGCGCGCGCGCACACACACACACACAGGCATAAGTGAATCCCAGGAGCCAACATGGCAGGGGAGACTTGAAGAAAATAAAGCTAGCGTTGTAGACCTGATAAGAAAGCTTGGAGTAGTATGTGGTCCTGAGGATATTGTAAACATACACCAACTAGGTAAATATTCGAGGGAAGGAAAGCCGAGACCAACAAAAGTAACCTTTGAGAGAGGGGAAACATGTAGGGAAATATTGTTGAGAAAAAAAAAGTCTAAAAGACCTTCAAGAATGCAAAGAAGTGTTCATTAGACGATACAGAACACAGGAAGAGATGGGAAAGATCAAAAACTTGTTGCAAGAGGCAAGAAGGTTAAATGATGAAAGAAATGAAGAAGAGAAGAAAAATTTTCGTTACAGAATACTTCCAGACAAAGGGGAGATAAAGAAGATAATGACAGAAGATCAGGGGATGGGGCCTCATTAAGATTGTTATACACAAATGCTGATGGATTAGCTGGTAAGGCAGTAGAATTAAAAGATAGGATTCACAACAGTAAGGCAGATATAGTAGCAATTACAGAGACTAAGTTGAGTGAGGACATAAACAGTGTCACAGTTTTTCCTAAGGGTTTCAGAATACTAAGGGTCGAAAGTTCTGAGAGGACTGGTGGAGGGATAGCACTGCTCATAAGTGAGAGGATTCAAGTTGAAGAAATAAACTTGGCTATAGAAAGTGAGTTCAGGGAATTTCTTGTTGCTCGCATAAATACTGGGTCAGAGAGCATTATAATAACTGTTGTATACAACCCACCAAGGAACCAAAATAGGCTTGAAATTTACGAGGAAAGTCATATAGGTACTATTGAAGTCATAAACTCAGTTGTTAACATGGCACGGGAGAAAAAATGTAGGATTTTGATTATGGGAGACTTTAATCATAAAGAGATAGATTGGATAAATCTTGACCCACACAGTGGTGAGGACTCATTTGGGGCAAGATTCCTAGATTGCGTACAAGGGAATTTCCTACACCAACATGTAATGGAACCAACAAGAGCCAGGGGTGGGGATGAGCCATCACTACTTGATCTAGTGTTCACAGATAATGTGTTGGATATTAAAAATATTGAGTATGAACCACCAATTGGAAAGAGTGACCACTGTGTGTTGTTGATGGAGTATATCATTGAAGACATTCTTCCTGAGAGTAGAGGCACTGAGGACATGAGGAGGAACTATCCGAAAGGAGATTACATCAAAATGAATGAGCTTTTTGCAGTTATTGACTGGAGAACCTTATTTTACAACAAATCTGTACAAGAAATGTATGACATCTTTTGTGAGAAATATGGGAAGATAGTAGATTGCTGCATACCTGTCACCAAAGTAGGTGTAATTCATGCCAGAGAGAAATGGTTCGATAATGGGTGTAAAAGAGCTAAGGAGTGGAGAGACAAATGCTGGAAAAGGTATAGGAGGAGAAAAAACATAAATGCCTGGCAAACCTACAAAAGAGCAAGAAATGACTACCTAAGTAAAAGGAGAGAGGCAGAGAGAGATTATGAGAGGCACATCACCAGGAAGGCTAAAGAAAATCCCAAGCTTTTCCACAGCTTTATCAGAGGAAAACTGAAGGTAAAAGAACAGGTTTTAAGGCTAAAGAGAGCGGATGGAAGCATCACTGAGACGGACGAAGAGATCTGCAAAGAATTGAGCAAGGAGTTTCAGTCAGTATTTACAGTAGAAAATACCCCACCCCCTCAGATTGCAGTGATAGAAGCTCAAGGGCTGGTATTAGAGAACATCAACCTTACAGCCACAGAGGTATGCAAAGCGCTGATGGATTTAGATGTTCATAAAGCTACAGGTCCTGATGACATATCCCCTCATGTGCTTAAAAAATGCGCAAACACAATATCAGTGGCACTAAGTATCATATTTAAGGAGTCACTGGAGTCGGGGGAGATTCCAAGATGCTGGAAACAAGCAAATGTGATACCTATCTTCAAAAAGGGAAGGAGGGATACGGCTCTGAACTATAGACCAGTTTCCTTGACCAGCATAGTTTGCAAACTTATGGAGAAACTACTAAGGAAACATATCTCTCTTCACTTGGAATCCTTCAACTTTTTGTCAGTGAGGCAACATGGCTTCAGAGAAGGAAGATCAACAGTAACAAACTTATTAGAATTTTATGATGAGGTAAGCCAAATCTTACAGGAAAGAGAGGGCTGGGCAGATTGCATATTCCTAGACTTCCAGAAAGCGTTTGACACTGTTCCACATGGGAGACTTATTAGGAAGCTGCAATCAATGGCTAAAATAGGTGGAAATGTCTTGGAATGGATAAAAACTTACTTAGAAGGAAGGGAACTGAGGGTTAGAGTAAGACACTCAGTGTCTGAATGGAGAAGAGTTAGTAGTGGAGTTCCACAGGGTTCAGTTTTAGGGCCACTTTTGTTCCTTGTATATGTAAATGACCTACCAGAGTCTATAAATTCATTCATGAATATGTTTGCAGATGATGCAAAGATTGTGAAGAAAGTAAAAAACGAGAACAATGGTAGAGAACTTCAGGAGGATCTAAATAATCTGCATGAGTGGTCAGAAAAGTGGCTAATGAAATTCAATACCTCAAAATGTAAGGTAATGAGAATGGGTACAAGTGCAAGAAGGCCCAAGCTTGACTACTCGGTGGCTGGAGTACAACTTCAAGAGACAGAAAATGAGAGAGATCTAGGAGTAAACATACTGGCAGATTTGTCTCCAGAAATACATATAAATGGCGTAGTAAGGGCAGCATATGCATTCTTATCAAATGTAAGGGTAGCCTTGAGGCACATGGACAAGGAAATGTTCAGAAATATTTATGTAACCTATGTGAGGCCAAAACTCGAATATGCAGCCCCCTTTTGGAATCCGCACTTGAAAAAGCACATAGCTAAGCTTGAAAAAGTTCAAAGACATGCCACGAAACTGGTGCCAGAAATACGCAATCTCGGTTATGATGAGAGGCTGAGGGAATTAGACTTGCCATCACTCGAAGCTAGAAGAGTAAGGGGGGATATGGTGACAGTCTTTAAATTCCTTCATGGTTATGATAGAGTGGATAGGGATCGATATTTCGATATGGCTGGCTCTAGAACTAGAGGTCATAGTTTGAAGCTTCGTAAGAAAACTTGTTTGCAGGATGTAAGGAAATACTTTTTCAGTGTAAGAGTAGTTGATAATTGGAATTGGCTAAGCGAGGAGGTAGTTAATGCTATCTCAATCCATAGTTTTAAGGACAGGTACGATAAGTATCACTAAGTCTAAAAATGGAACCGATCAGGAGACGGGAAGATACGAGCTTTGGGCTCTTTCCCGTAAACACAATTAGGTAATCACAATTAGGTAATCACACACACACATATATATATATATATATATATATATATATATATATATATATATATATATATATATATATATATATATATATATATATATATATATATATATATATATATATATATATATATATATATATATATATACTGTAAATTAACATTTCTATCACATTTACAAAATTACTGTTATACTATTGAACAAACAAACAAAAATTGCAATTTTGGCGGGTTGCAGGGTAACAGGTCTAAGAGTAATCTCAGACGGATCCACAATTTTGGTTATTTCAAGACCAATGACTAGCTGGAGCACAATGATTGTCTTTTTAATAATAATAATAATAATAATAATAATAATAATAATAATAATAATAATAATAATACTTATTATTATTATTATTATTATTATTATTATTATTATTATTATTATTATTATTATTATTATTATTATTATTATTATTATTATCATTATTATTATTATACTTTGGTAACATCAGCAGTACTACAATTAACACATTCATGCTTACACTAGTCATTATTATTATTATTATTATTATTATTATTATTATTATTATTATTATTATTATTATTATTGTTATTTTACCTGGTAATATCAGCAGTACTACAATTAACACATTCATGCTTAGACTAATAAGTATATTGATATACAT
This sequence comes from Halocaridina rubra, assembly GCA_037179515.1. Taxonomy (NCBI): domain Eukaryota; kingdom Metazoa; phylum Arthropoda; class Malacostraca; order Decapoda; family Atyidae; genus Halocaridina; species Halocaridina rubra. The sequence continues at coordinate 105,149 of JAXCGZ010017084.1, read as the reverse complement.
CACCAGTAATAATATATCAAATCGCCAATGAGAACAATGTGATTGTTTTACATTGAAAAAAATCAAGACATGAATTAATAATAATAATAATAATAATAATAATAATAATAATAATAATAATTATTATTATTATTATTATTGTTATTATTATTATTATTATTATTATTATTATTATTATTATTATTATTGTTATTATTATTATTATTATTATTATTATTATTATTATTATTATTATTATTATATTCTGGTAACAACCTGCTTAGATTAGTAAGTATATGGATATACATCACCAGTAATATATACAATCACCAATGAGAACAATTTAATTGTTTTATATTAAAGAAATCAATATCTACGTTAATATAAGATCCCAGCGGCTCTCAACCTTTTTTGTAGGTATACTACATAATCCTTTTGCAAAAAAGTGTAATAAAGTCTTTTGGTCTTAAACAGGACAGGGCAGGCTAGCTCGATGTTAAGTTTTCTTTCTCTTACGAATCTTTTTCTGTGCCTACATCTACACTAGATATTCCTGCGTATTTGTTACACATCTCTTCTCATCCTGACGAGTCACAACACTCAACATCTCTGTCTCTCTTTGCTTTCTTTTTTATCATTTTTATGGCTTCATGTTTGTGACTTATCTTTCAGTCTGTCTTTTTATCATTTATCATTTTGCTTTCTTTTTATCTTTGTCCTTCAGTTGCTATTTTCTCATGTAAGTGTTTTCTGGGTTCCCGGGTCCAATGGGGGTAAGTTTTCTTTGCCCGTTCCAGCGTCACACTCATAAAATTTAAGCATTCCAATATAACATTAAGAGAACTCAGAAACTTAGACAATGACATAACTGTGAGTTATAAGCTAAAGTGTGAAAAGTGCATATTGATAATAAACTACGTAAACCAGTCTGAACAATACCAACTACATTAAGAAAGAGAAAGCACACACAGGCAGGTGTAGTTAGTTATTAAATGCTGTATTTTACTTGGAGAATTAATGAAAAATTAGCTGCAGCAGAATTTTTAGGATGATTTATAATACCAAAAGATAACTCTTTTGCATGGTCTCCTATTGCATATTTTGCTATCAAAAACTCCCCCATGTCAAGGCACCCCCTCCCTTCCACTAAGAGCATGTTATGTAGCTTTAGTACACACCATGTAGTGCCACTGATGTAGAACAGTGTCAAATGTATGACGAGGGCCCACCACCATCACTCCCGACAGGTCTGACAGTGGGTACTCCAACACTTCTTCACCACGAGGCTCCACTCTCACACTCCATCCAACAGTTTCAAGCCCTCCTGCAGCAGATCCAGCTAAACTTCCGAGGTAAGTTACCTTTCATCCTAGTGTTCACACATTTTTTTTTATATAAATACATACGTATTGTCAATTATTTATTCAATGTACAGAGAAACTCGTACAGTGCAGACTAAGATTTGCAGCAATCTTCATCTAACCTTATCTAAATTAGATAATTAATATTGACTTAGTCTTGCTTTTTATAAACTGCTATAGTGTCGGTACACATACAGTTTAGCAGGCCATACCAATGTTCAAAACCTACCAATAGATGGCGATAGGTTCTGACTAGAGAACTGGCGTATGAATACACAACAAAAATGGTGACAATAGGCATACAAAGCAATTTTTAACTATCCTAACTAAAAATACTTACCTAACCTCTTAGCCAAGGGGGCTTTGCCCCCACTGGGACCCCCCATCTTACTATCCAAACCTAACCTTCAGTCGAACTACTTACCTGAGTGGAGGGATGAGGTCGTTGAGCGGCACGGCCCGCTAAACTGTAAACTACCCATAGTTTCTATCCACCAGTGTAATTTATCAAATACTAACATACATGTAGTCTCTTGGTCATTTTTTAGTTCAGTTTTAATATCGAAAGGAGACCTTAGCTGGCCTTACTCTAACCAGATTATAGATATTAATTTAATTTACATATTTAAGCACTAACACAGTCTAAAACTACTTTCAATAAAATAAGTTTTATATTAAAATTTACCACAATTAATTTCTATTAGCACTATATTACATAATGCCAAGTACTAAGTTATTTAAAGACCATTATAATGTTAGAATGCTTTGTATCTCCCAATTACATGAGCAATATAATTCTATTATGCAATATATTACACTTGGTTGCAGCAAGCCATCCCCAAAGAGACAAACTTGACCATATGCATGAGATAAACAGAAAAATGTGCACGATACAATAAACAAAAATATGAAAAAATAATCTGAAAATAAAGTTATATACTTATTCCAAAAAGTATCCCTAAATGTTGATGGAATGCTGCCTCCTACAGAAATTCTGTTACCAGTTTCATGTACAGCCCATAACTAACACACTTCGACTAATAGTAAAACTAGGCTTAATAGTTGATCTGTAGTACCTTTTTCTTACATGTAAAGAACGTACAAAGGAAACAAAACATACGGTATATGTATTTAGATGGGGTTGCTCATCATCCACTCCTTTTAATCTACTCCTTGGTTGTCATGAAAAATAGGAGTACCTTTTTAAACAGATGTGGCTTTGAATTAGTTTGTTGTCATGTCTATCTACATTACAACAAGGTGGTTGATGCTGTTGCCATTACTCCTAGATGTTGGATTGTGCAACAGTCTCTCTACCACAACAGCCTTGAATCGATGTGCTCTTGCTTAAGGGTACAAACAATGTACTTTTTTTTATTTTCTCATTATCGTGTTTTCTTTCAAACCATATGTAGGGTAGGCTTACATGGAAGGCTTGGGTGCCTAGGAGTTTTCAAGATGCCTTCTCCTTTTCTGTAGCTTTTTTTTTCTTCCTGTTTTCTTTCTAAGCCCATCAAGACTGTTCTCCCTCCAACTGACTCGGCAGACTTGGAAGTAGTGATGCCTTGCACGCTGAGTTGGCTCCTCCATATTGACCTTTTAGTGCCAGTATTTACATATCTCTCTTTTGGATCATTATATTAAGTTCTCTATGTAAAATTTTTTATCGTTGCTGTTTTTATTAAGTTTAGGTTTTGTTATGACGTTGCCTTTGCACTATTTCTAATTTTAATGTTGTTTGGTGCAAGTTAATTGAATCATGGTCCTCTGCTCACTATATTACATCAGTCTAATACAGTATCCTAATATCAGAGGCCTTCTTGCTGAAATCAGTGACCTTAATGCTACCTCTGGCCAGCATGACCTTTTATATTGCTTTCAAACACATGCTTCTCATATGTAGCATATATCTGAACTGCTTATTGCTGGTTTCAGCAAGCCTTTACTTTTAAAGTGTGATGCCTTTTCTACACTTTGTGGCATGACAGTTTACATTCGTAGAGGCTTCTCAGCATATCATATGTCATGTTGCAAAATGTGGTTGTCATGGGATTTAGGTTATGAAAATATGTGGAGGGTATAATAATTTTTATATTTTGTTGTCTGTATTGTAACCAAGACCCTGATGATAGTATATTTGATTGTCCTGATGATAATATGGCAGCTGAACAGCAGGCTGATAGTGAGGCCTCATTTATATATGTTGGTGACTTAAATACACACCACAGAAAGTGCCTCAACTATGCTTCAGCAACTGATTGTCAAAGTAATGCAGGTCTTGATTTTGGAACAGTCTTAGTACAAGCAATTTATTACTAAAGCCACTTTATAGATGTGGTAATTGCCTTTAAATTCTTTTGACTGATTCTCCTGCTTCCATCACTTCTAAAGTTAGGTCTCCCATTGGGTCATTATATCATTGCCACTTTAAACTCAATCAAGACATTCCAAATGTATCTTTTCTCGTAGTATTGACTTAAAGTCTCGAGCAAATTGGTAATGCATCTTGTCTGGCCTTGATAATCTTATCTAGCCAGACATTTATAATCAAAAATATATTATTAGATCATTAAGCAGCTTTGTGGTTGACATTATTCAGAGAGGGGTTCCATTGAAAACACTGAATCTTTTAATAATGACATAGACTTGCTTATCAGGAGAAATAAGTAGCACATAATCTTTGGATTTAAAACTGGTCAGATGTAACACGAGATATTACATTCGACTCAGAAATGAGGTATATTCTGTTAGTGCTGCAGCTAAAATACATAATGATAGTGTTAAGGAAACTCTCTGGTGCACATCTGCAACACATGTGGTAGTCCACTCTAAAACCTACTCTAATTGGTGTTCTGTCTATGCCACCAATACTTAAATTTGATGGGCTACTTGCTCGCTGCCCATATGAGAAGAAAGGTATCTTAACTGAAATTTTTTAATAGCAAGTAAAGTGGCTTGAAACATTGTGCCACAGACATGATATTCTGAACCAAATGTCTGTTGTTTGACTTGGATACTCATGATGGCACTAATTCTAAAGGCATTTTTACTATGTATTCTTAAAAAATGGTGATTATTTGGCACCATAATTGTCAGTTATATATAAAAAACTGATGAAGTCTGGATGTTTTCCCCTTTCTTGGAGAATTGATAATGTAACTGCTCTCTTAAAAGATTTTTTGAAAGTGCATCACCCAACGATTATTGCCCAATTATATTAACTCCTATTCCACTTAAACTTTTTGAGTGATTGCTGATAAAGTACCTCTATAGTTATGCAGAGTGTGCTGGACTTTTTCCATATATGCATTTTGATTCTGGTAATGATCTAGGAATACTGATGTACTTTTAACAAGTTATGCAGATATGCAAAAAACATTGGACTTTAGTAAGGAGACAAGCATGACTGAACATAATTTATGTGCTGCCTCTGATTGTCTAAAACATTAGACTTTAGTCCTACCTTTTATTGTCTTAATCATAAGGCTCTCATTTTTAAATTAGGAAGCATGGATGTTTCTGGAACTTTCCTTAGTATTATTATGCAATTTTAAATAACAGAACTAAAGAGGGTGGTGGTATATGGCCCTTACAGTGAATTCAGTGATGTGATCTCAGGTATCCCTCAGGGTAGTGTTCTTAGCCTCTTTCTTTTCATCCTGAATACTCATGACATGTTTGGAAAATAAACTATTTGCCTATACGGATGAAGCTAACTAAGTTAAAGCCTTTACATCCTTACACAAGGGACTAGATGTTGCTGAGTCTCTGAATAGAGATTCTGCCAAAATTAGTGCTTGGTGCAAGAAGTGAGGCATGAAATTGCATGCTAATAAAACAAAATACTATAATAATTAGGTCCAGAACACTTGAGCCACCACATGTCAAACTCTACAGATAAAGTTCCCTTAATATGAAATTTGTTCAAGATCCTCGGGGTAACTTTTGACAGTAACTTTTGAGAGTAAGTTGACTTTCAAATAATATATTCATTGAAAATGATCTTTATTAGCACAAAATATTGGTACTTTGAGGGACTCGGTTTGGATTTTTTTGTGGCGAATCTATTATGATAAATTGTTATAATTTTTTACACTTCCTGGTCTGGGGTATTGCTCTCTAGTATGGTCATCGGCTGTAGATTTCTTTCTTAGATTGCAGAATAAAAATATAGGTGCAGTTATATTTCATATTCCTCAATTAGGCACAGTTTTTCTTGCTGTATAAAATTCATCAAAGTATTAATCACCTTTTGCATAAGGCTCTGCCTGGCTTGTTCCATCTTATATACATTGCCATGAATGCAGCCAATGCCATTGGTTGTGCATTTTCTTTAGTTAGAGTTAATACCAAATAATATTCAAAAAGTTTAATTGCAGCTACAATTAGAAAGTGGAATGAATTACCTAACCATGTTATTGAGTCAATGGTACTTCAGATATTTAAGCTAGACACAAATAATTTTTTACAAAGTAGACTTTGATGCTGATTTTTTTTTTTTTATTAATAGTGGAATAATACCAATAATTGCAATACTAATTTGTACCATTTTACCTTCTTTTCTTTATTTCTCCCTTTTTTCCTCACCAAGTTGCTTTTCCTGTTGGAGCCATATGGTTTATAATCTCTGACTTTTGCAGATGGGCTTGTTGCTTGTCTTATAATAATAATAATAATAATAATAATAATAATAATAATAATAATAATAATAATAATAATAATAATAATAATAAAATTACAAGATTGCAGCTTCTTTGTAATGAAACTTGTATCATACTCTCTGATTATTACTTAAATCTAAAATTTATATTTGCAGGCCTTTATCGGCTCCAGGACACCTTCAGCTAGTTCCTCGTCTGGTCCTTCCCAATCAGTCCACCCACACCCAGACAGATACACCACCTTCAAGCTCCAAGACTTCAAAGTCTTGTAGCCCACGTCCTGAGAAGCCCACTCCACCTCCAAAGCCAGCCTCCATAAGAAGGGCTGTCTCAAACTTAGCACGCCGTCCTACCAGAATACCTAGCAAGACAAGGTCTGTAAAGTAAAATAGGACATTACACCAGTAGGGCTGGTATAACAAAGAATACAGAGGATTTCGATATTATAGAGGGTCACTGTTTTTTGTTGCACCAATGTTCGTTGTTTCACTTTTTCGTCGTCAAAATATTGAGGACAATGACGAAATATATCCCCTGACGTATTTTCATCAATAGGAGGCTCTAATGGCTTATGATGTCATGGCATCATGACATCACGAATTCATCCACGCAAATTCACTGTTTTCTTTCTACCACCAATATCGTTTTTTTTTATGCTATTCTCTGCCAATTGAGTTCTGCTTTGCCTTAATTACGGTGTATTTTGAATTAGATAACGCAGATAAAGGTAGTGGTATTTGCAAACATGTTGTGTAAATACTTGAGAAGAATATGTAAATAGTTCAGTGACTTATGATCCACTCAACCATCATCTGCTGCCCATGTATGCCAAAGCTTTGCTGTTGTCAGGTATATGTTCATACTGTTCCACGTTTTTTTTTCCTTTCATTTTTCAGTAGTATTATGTCATTTCACTTTTGTTTTCTTTCCTGTTTTGCTATATCCAATTTATATTTACAGGTCCTCTGCCCCAGCGACCTCCTCCTCTCCTCCATCCTCCTCCCCCAACCTTTGTCTACTGCCTATGTACAGAGGAATCGCTGTTATCAGGTGTACTGTAACTACTGTACAGTTTTTCCTTTGATTCTACAGCATTACTGCATGTGTTTCATGACATTTTCGATTTCTTTTCCTTTAGTTCTATTTCTAATATATATATATATATATATATATATATATATATATATATTATATATATATATATATATATATATATATATATATATATATATATATATATATATATATATATATATATATATATATAATTTCTCATTTTGTAAGTCACAGATGTAGGATGGCCGGTCCCTTTAAGACCCTCATCACATTAATTCTAATGGGAAAAATTGTTTCGTTGTTCATCTTTTTATTATTAATCACGTTTTCATGGTTCCAATTACCAACAAACTACGGTGAGCCACTGTATTAGGTAAAGGTGCTGACAAAATCCAGAGCAGGAAAAATGCACTTGCAGCAAGACTGCATTTAGCAGCAAAATATTATTCTTGGACCTCTAAAAGATATTAATTTATAAGTTGCGATTAGTTGTCTGTCTCGACAAATTCTGTAACATTTTCCCAAGATTTGCTGAAACGCAGATTAATCATACTCTTGACTTAAAATAACATATTGTATCCAGAGCAATTTATAAATTGCAACATATTGCCTATCTAAAATAAGAACACATAGCATTCTTACAGAAGGCACGATAAATAGAATTTGATTTGCTGATACCAGAAACTTAGCATACATCTGACTTAAAGTAGCATATTACACATGAAGCAAATATATTTATTTTTTATCAAAAATGTATATTTACAGAGGGTGGTCTGGTGCCAAGACTACACCCACAACTCCTGTAACTACTCCAACCCATTCTGCCAAACCTCGTCTCCCATCAGCTCGCACCCCAAGATCTTCAGGACGCTCTACTCCCAACACAACACCTACTACTCCCACACACTGTGAGTACATATTTTCTTTTTTCGTGTGAAAAAAAAAAAATTGAATACAATGACTACTACTAACTGAATGTATTTTAATTGTGAATAAAAAAGGCAGGGTTCACCAGGTGGTATGCAACCTCTGAAAGGATATTAGAGACCCCAAGACAGCAAAAGAAAGAGAAGAGAAAGAGAACGGCATCCACATTTCTGAGAGTACAGGTTTATAAAATATATGTAGTTATATGTTTGTTTCTTCACATATAAATTTCAGCACTGAAAGAGAAAGAAAGACGAAGAAAACAAAAGACATGGAGAATGACAAATAAAAAAGAATGAAAGAACATGGAACAAAAGAGAAAGAGAATGACAGGAATGTTGAACTGAAAATATATGATATATAACCTTGAAAAATCTGATCTTTGTGCTGGAGAAAGAGAGCGATATCTCATAACTCTCCCTTGCCAGTCTTGTCTACAACATACTTTCCCCTGTATGTTTGATTAGACAGTGAAGCTAATTCACGTTTTTCAAGTTATATATAAAGGGAAAAATATTTCATACCACCCGATATCCATACAAATGCCATGGCAACTTGACTGGAGCCTATTTGTTTTAAACCAAGCCCGCAGATTATGAATATAACAAAGGATGCGACTCATTTCTTACTTATTTACACATCATATGATGTGTTCTGCCAAGAAGGGTTAAAAGCAATGAAACATATATGTGTGAGAGTTGGGGCTGGTGAGTGATTGTATTTAAGTGACTGAGGAGTTGCATCAAGATTGAACTGTTACCATGGCATTCAATGTGTAAAGGGATGGACTGACTTGAGAAGAAATAAGGAGTGCAAGGGAGAAGTTTGGCATAAAATAGTAAGCAGGGACGTCTAAGGAAAATAAAACAATTGATATTTGCTGATGACATGACACTGGTGGCAGATACTGTAAAGAGAATCTTGCTGAGCTTGCATATGTGTGTGAGAAAAGGTACTTACAGGAGAATGCATGCTTAATGAGAATGATTGAGGAGATGTTTTAGAAACTTAAAAATTTCGAATATTCTGAACACCATATATGAGTGATTTGAAAAATAGATGCAGAGGTGAGTTACAGAGTGAAGGAACTTAGTAATTGTCTAGGTGGATGAAAGTGTGTTGAGAAATATGTATTTAGGAATTAATGCAAAGGAACTATTCTATGAAGGAATGATTATGGTTGGAACAAAGACTTGAATGTAAGAGAGAATAAAAGATCATATTCATTGTAGTGATGATGAGGTGTTCAAGAAGCATGATAGCTGTGTCAAGAATGAAGTGAGTAACAATGAGGAGGTAAGTCTCTCATTCCATTTTGATAAATCAAAACTTCAAAAAAAAAAAGGGGGGTATTTACGTTGGTGTTGGCATTCTGTGAGGAGGCTCTGCAAAATAAACAATATACCTGCTCAAACCACATGCTTTTTGAGCATCTTCACATATCCCTTCAAAAGTATTATATACACAGAACATAGGAAGGGCGAACTGGGAAGTTTGGACTTCATGGGAAGGAGAGGAGGTTCATAAGAAATAATATATATATATATATATATATATATATATATATATATATATATATATATATATATATATATATATATATATATATATATATATATATATATATATATATATGTATGTATTTTTTTTTTCTTTTCTTTTCTTTTTCTTTTTTAAAGAACAAGGTGTTTCCCAAACAAAGATGAAAGTAACTTGTAATGCATAAGAAACTATAATATAAAGGGGTTGTTGAGGATTCTATTACACTAAAGGAGCATTATAAATAGTGCCTAATATTGACACAAGTAACAAAGAAAAAAGGGTAATAATAGCCACTTGTAATTTTTACCGTAAACTCGGGACGACACATATATATGTGTATAAGATATAGAGACTGAGTAGGAAAGCATTTCAGTCACTGAGTGCCTTATAAATTAAGCACACATATAGTGAAACACATGATATGCCTTCTTCCCACAATACAGTTTTCCACTGTATAGTGAATACCCTTAAAATTAAAATGAATTATATGGTCAATCAGTAGTTGCAAATATCGAATATTTTAATGAGAAACCAAATGCTATAGCAGTAAAAATTTTCCCTATATTATGTGAAAAAACTAGAAATTTTGACACGGATAAGTCAATGGAAAATATATGAATTTGGAGGCCGTGGCATAGAACAGCTCTTCCATGAATTAGTCATAAGAGATAGAAAACACTCTTGAATTGAGAGGAGATAACAAGAAAGCTTTATAGTATATCACCTGGGCAAAGAATTCTCTTTTGGAGGTGATTTAGCAAATTCTGGTTTCATACAATCTTAGGGAGGCTTATTATTGTCAAGAAGGAGAGCCTTAACTAAACTAACAGGGAATCATATTCACGCTGCCCTATGATGCTCTCTCTCCCTTTGAAGGTGGCTAATTCACCAGTACAGAAGGGACAGTGTTATGGCCTTAGTATTGTAGGGTGATACCTGGCAGGTGTAGCTCTTCAACTCATAAAGCAACTGCATGTTAATGAGTTCCCATTATATGTTTGGGGCACATTTTTCAGGTCTAATTTGTAAAAATTTCCTTTGTGAACTACATAATCACTTGGTCGAATATATATATATATATATATATATATATATATATATATATATATATATATATATATATATATATATATATATATATATATATATATATATATATATATATATATATATATATATATATATATATATATATATATATATATATATATATATATATATATATATATATATATATATATATATATATATATATATATATATATATATATATATATATATATATATATATATATATATATATATATATATATATATATATATTTTGAAAGCCTTGTCAGACACTTGAACTTCAGAATATAAAAACAAACAAGGAATTCACATCTTTAAGTATTTACTGTCTCACTGAGCTGCTTAGGAGTACCTTTTTATCACACCATCCAGAATTCTTTGAAGAGCAATTACAAATGCTGATATATTCTGCAAGATTGCATCTATTTCCGACTTTCTGGATGCCCATCTAGTATCACAAAGTTCATTAGTCAGTGCAAAAAAATTTATTTGACTGTGATGTTCTTCTCTTAGTACTGAGAGATGAGGTAAACTACTAGAAGGAAAAGTATAAGCACTTTCTAGAATTCCAATAAACAACTTGGTAGAATATTGAAGCTTATGGCATCAATGAGAACCAAATTTAAGTTATGATCACATCAGTTTGTAAAGAGTTCATGAGGAGGAACTTCACTTATTATTTTTTGGAGACCAGGTATCTCATCTGATATTGCACTTTCCCCATCGAAGTTTGACTGGAGCCCATACTATTGATAGATAGCTTCTGACTGCTAGAAGGAGAATGTTGAAAACACTTTCAGCCTTTGCTCCAGATGATTCTCTGAATTGCATATAACGTTCCACAGCACCACAATGTACTGTAACATAATGCAAGGATGAAGAATGCTGATCAATTATTCTGATGTCACGAGTAGTCAACAGTTACTGCAAGGTACTTAGCCACCCTAATTTCAGCCAATATATTTTATATCAGATCATTTTGTATGTCAGGCCTGAGATATTCTGCATTCTAATAACTCGGTAACAAATGTTCCTCCAGTAATGCATTATTATTGGCAAACACCTTAAGAAGTTCCAAAACTTTGCACTCAATTGTACTTGGGGAACTTAACTCCTTAATATAACTGCAAAATACCACCCCAGGCTTCCAAAGTAGAGAACAGCATTTATAATAAGAGTTAGAATCTTTCTGTTTTTCTCTGTCTCTTTCACTGAGTTATTAAGAGTATCAGTTCTTCATGTTTTATCACTTGTTATGTACCTTTATCAAAATTCTTGCAACCAGTTTTTAGAACATTTCAACCCTTTGACTGGCATGCAAAAAGCAAACAAGCAAAACAAAGCATAATGTTTGCGGTGAGTAAACCATCTAGTGACTATTCACTTCGCAACACTTCTAATTTGTTTCTTTTACCAAGTTAAACTGATTTGACATCCAGGACCATCTATTGAAAATATGTCAAAAGTATCTTCAATAGCTTGATAACAAGGGTATTACATATGTTTCACAAAATAAGCATGGATGTGCTCCATATATGCATCAATGATTGCACATAGTTATACTTCCTTATTTTCATCCTCTGGACAATAATCTACTGAAGGAGTCAGGTCTTTTAAGGTCGCCACTACCACAACCTGTGCAGCCGTAACACAAGGGGTATGGGCACTAGCCCATTGGCCAAGCATAGGTGCTGTTAAGTCTTCAGAGGGTTTCACCTTAGAAGCATCCACAACAACCTGGGCACTGGCTACTTCTCCTGGTTTGTATGTATGTAGCAAGTCTTCAGGGGGTCCAACTTCTGGCACAGCAGACATCGTGTGCTAACCAAATGAAAAGTAAACGTCCAAGCTGATATCTTGAGGAATCTTTTTTTCAATTTGAACTTTTTTCCTCTTCTTTTTGTTCCATTAAGATAATTTCTTCTTCTTAGTGGTGTCCCTATGGCATTCCTTATATGAGAAATCAATGGCTTTTTCTAAACAATCTTAACAAAAGACATGCTATAACACCCTCATAAAAAATTAAAAAAGCACTCTAAACTTGCCTTTGCAATATCACACTATAGTCTATGCAAGAGTTGTCGTTGCTACCATTGTTGTTGTTGAAATTCCCAAGCCCATTAGGAAGGCCATTGTCATCTCCCGGGCTTTCCCACAGAGTTCTCAGAGAGTTCATATTTTGTTGTTGCTGTTCATGGCTGTAAGTGGTGAAGTCCTCCACAAGTGAATTAAGGACTTTAAACATTTTTGAAAAGGCACCTTCTTTTAAAAGTGCTCACCGGGAGGCAATCGCTCCCCTAGCTCTCCATTTACTATGCCACTGTGCAATAGCCTGATCTGAATTCCATTTTAACTCCCCTCCTGTATAGACCTGAGAAGGTGTCCCACATTTCTATATCTTTTCTAACAAGGGGAGCAATGAGGCTACAGATTCTCAGTGTTAAAAATGAACTATCCCTCTCTCACATGTGCCATGGACTTCAGTGAGGGATAATTCTGGGAACCAGAAGAAGCCTGAGAGCAAGCTCATTGCAACTTCTATTGGATCTGATAAAATTGATAATTGCTATGGATGACCAATTTTCACATTACTCTCCTGAGATAGTAGTCAAGAAAATACTTGAGAGGATGGGCTATGCTCCCTAAGGAGACAGAAGAGCTGTCGGTACTCCAGTGTGATGTTGGCTTTACAGCTTATAAATCAGTGCTTGAAAATGTGAGATGATAAGCCTGTTTATGTGCAGATTTCTGGCATAGGTAGAATAACTGAATCATTAAGAAAAGTTAGGTGAATTTCTCCTCTTATGTATAACCACCTCAAAATTCTCACATATTAAAGGAGGATAAGATTCTTCATTTTAACTGCAATGCTAAGAGCAACTTTTTTAGCCGAAGTCTTAGCGACATCTGGGTTAAGAGTATTTCATGGGCTAATGCTCTTAAATATCTCCCACAGTACTTAGATCACATATTCTCTTATATACAGAGGGATTCCTCTTTGTATAAAAGGGTAAGCTCCCCAAGGCAGTACCCTTAATAAAACACCCCTTATCTCATAACCGAAGCCCATGAGGGTAAGAGCAATTGCTGAACTGCATAATATTAATCCACCATCCTTTTCAGAGTGCCAAATGGGAATTCTGGCATTTGCTACCAGCATTCAATAAGGTCAATTATGGTTGTAAGGATCACTGGGGTGTATAAGCCCTTGATAATGCCAGTGGAATGTTTTGGGACAATGAAGATTATTTAATGACTATTTTTGGGGGACATTAATTTAGTTATTTTTTTGCTATAATTGATTCAGATTCCTGACAGAGCCAGATCTTGATATTAGTTATTACTGAGGGGGTCTGGAACACTGCTCATATAACTTTTGTAGTCTGATAATATTTCAGTGATATTCATGGGATTATAAATTCCAACTAAAATATAGATATCATAGAATGTGATATTTCCATGAAGCTTCTCCCAGTGAGGCTCATTTGCTCTGAACTCACGATGCTCCTGTAGTTCTATGGACCAATGGTTGCCATCATGAAGTAAGATTAAATACAGAAATTAGCTCTCAGTGACAGTTATAGGATAAATTATAAATTTCAATGACTATCTAGATATCATATATGTTTGTGATATATATATCTTATTCATCGTGGAGAAAATATTTTGTCTATCATCTGAAAAATGGTGGAAGAGGGCTCTGCTAAGGAGTTATGTGTAATATGCACCGTAATCTGCCAGACACAATATGTTTTAAAATAATTAGAAGTACAATAGACTCCCCTATCTCACAAAGGTTAGAAGTAATTCAAGCAAAATAACTCCCACTATTAGAAGTAAGGCCATGAATGAGGTTGTAGATTTGACCACTGCCAATAGTTTTCTTTTATACAATATTTTCCATCCATACTTTTTTCTTAATTAGCTTATGGAAAATTAAGTCCCTTATCATACTTACGAGTAAAGCTTTTGAATAACATATGACATTTTAAATTAACTTATCTTGATGAAGAGTGATACAAAGACGACATCCGGGTATAGTATAGCAAAAGACAATACAAGACCATGGCAATACACGAGAGAGGGTCATCATATTTTTCCTGATGTCTTCATGAATTGGGGTATCAACCCCCATTGCTTGTAAAGCCTGCAGGATAGATCACAAATGTGAACGAGTGGCTGGAATTATTAGTTCCATCTCTTCTTGAAAAAGAGTCATTTCCAGATTCACAAGAGCATTCCCCCCAAAAAAAACAGAAAGAACTATATATTACTCACCAAATGAATCTCTTTCTTTACTTGAATCTCTGGTTTGATTTTCCACTTGCAAAAGCGCTCCATCAGTTACAAACACTTACCTGTAAAGAATAAGAAAAATAATTGATGTTCACACATTCTGCAAAATGGAACAGATATTTACTGCTGCTTTATATTGTAAAGCCTTCATGCGTTAATAAGATAATGATAAACTAATATAAAAAAATAAAGTTTTTAATGAGGAAAGGAGAAAACTTTGAGCACTAAAACAAACAGAAAAACAGTTATAAGCAAAAGAATAGAGTGAGAAAACAAAAAGAAATATCCAAGCTAGCTTTCTTTGGGTCCAATTAAGTGCTTAGAACCAAGCACTGATATTCTACAGTTAAACAGGCTTGTTACATCAATAAAAATGTCAATACAATTTTAGACATCTCATTTTTAAACAGAACCATATACTGCAATACTATTACAATATATCAACAACCACTCTACTGGGTTCCTTGTTTAAACTTAATAAGTCATGCACTTTTCCAATGATGATATTGAAAAGCACAAAAGAATCACTTTCATATTGCAATAATCTGGTAGTGCTATATTTATATCATCAGGCAATATCCAACATTTATTCATATATAAATTATTAGCAGCAATGAGCAATTTCAAGTCAGTTATCTAAGATTATAAAGGAAAAGTGGACCTTATAAACTGTACCATAATATGTATAAGATCTATGAACAAAGTGAAGTAACTATTACAGAGTTTTTAATGTCTATGAGCTGATATTGACATCTTACAATGGTCTTCAAAGGTCTACAGATAACCAAAACTTTAATGCAGCAAGTCTGAAGAAACATTTTATAATTTTTTATATTTGTGTTGTTCAGTTATGTAGTAACTACATTTTTTGACACTAATTATTTCATATTCACTCATAATTTTCAGGTCGAAGATACATAAGTACATTCCAGCGTACTCCAGCTCCTACTCCTGTAAGACCCATTCAATCTAGACCAACATCGCGTCCTTCCTCAAAACCACCATCCCGATCTCCTTCTATCTGTAGCCGTCTTCAGGAGTGCTATAACACCGTCCAGCCAGAAAGTGTCACAGAAGCTCTCAGGACAGACCTTGATAATAAGGTAAATTGGTTTTATTGTAGTAATCAAAACCTGCTCCTGCAACACTTGTTCACTAATGCCTTAATTCCCTATATAGCTGCCATACTCCATTCATTATTTAATTGCAGAGCTACAGGACCGGCATATGATTGTCTGTGCCTGCATTTTAGCTTATGGAACACATGGTTCCACTAATGACTTGTAATTACCATTGATGTATTCATATACATGCTAGGTTTGTAGGGACTAGGAAATTACATATATCTATACTGTCTCTTCCATATCCTTGAAATATGACAATGTCATTTTTTTATTTTGAGCAATATATTGAAGTGAGCTCGAATTTGGTACACAGGTAATAAAAAATATTCCCAGTCCTAAATGAAGACTTCATACACATACAACCCTTGATTTAACAGACTAAAATGGGAGGAACCTCAGTTCATTAAATCTGATTGTCCATTGTTTCCAAATTGGAGTCTGTAGTGGCAACAATTACATTATAAAAAAAGAAATAATGAAGACACTCCCCCACTTAAGAACTAATTAGGTTCCAGAAGTCTGTTCGTAAGTTATGCTCAGGTAAAAATAAAAGTACTGTACAGTACATACATATGCAGTAGTGGACAGTACTTAGGCTAAAGACACTTAACTACTACATAAAACATAAAGCATTAATTATTAATGAATTTTAGTACAGTAACAATAATGTAATAATAGAGTACAATACAGCAATACATACATTTACATAGGTAGATAATGGGTAGGTCTTTGTTCATATCTGTTAATGTCAATAACTCGGTTGTTCTTAAGTAGGGGAGCTTTGGTACATTTAATCAAGCACTACATCAAGCACAACATCCAATGTGATGATATAATATACCTGTACAATCTAAATATATTATATTCAACATTTTTATATTTGTAAGAGAGAGAGAGAGAGAGAGAGAGAGAGAGAGAGAGAGAGAGAGAGAGAGAGAGATTATCCCTCATATTTTCGTTCGTGATTTTCTTTAATATGTTCTGCATAGGAAACGTGTATATATGGGAGGCTTTATTATTGTTATTATTATTATTATTATTATTATTATTATTATTATTATTATTATTATTATTATTAGTAGTAGTAGTAGTAGTAGTAGTAGTAGTAGTATTATTATTATTATTATTACTATTATTATTATTGTGAGACACAAAGCAAACATTACCCTAAATCACATTTCTCTCATTGTCTCTCTCTCTCAAATTATTATTATTATTATTATTATTATTATTATTATTATTATTATTATTATTATTATTATTATTATTATTATTATTATTACTATTATTATTATAATTATTATTATTATTATTATTATTATTATTGTAATACACCGAGATGGTAGCCCAAAATGCTTTTCATCTCTCTCTCTCTCTCTCTCTCTCTCTCTCTCTCTCTCTCTCTCTCTCTCTCTCTCTCTCTCTCTCTCTCTCTCTCTCTCTCTCTCTCTCTCTCTCTCTTTTGAAGCAGTGATTCTTGTCCAATATTGCCACAGCTGAAAAATACTAAACCTTTGTCTCCAGATTTTGTCCGTTGCTTCGATCATCTGTTAAATCAGGGTTTGTGAAATGGTGGGTTGAGTGTATTTTAGTTATTTATATTTTAGTAATACAGTAATATAATATATGATGACCTTTGTTATAATGACAGTTCTTGCATCATACATGCTCCTGGTGAGGAATTGGGCAGTATATATATATATATATATATATATATATATATATATATATATATATATATATATATATATATATATATATATATATATATATATATATATATATATATATATATATATATATATATATATATATATATATATATATAAGCTAATGAAATACTTCATGTCTTGAGGAGAGAAATCTCATTCATAAACATAGATTATTCTTTTCCTTTATTTGGTTCTGAAAGTATTACAAAGGCATATATGCAAGGAGACACTTTATAAGTTGAGTAAATAGGCACTACTGTCTCTTAGATAAGTAATATACTTTGAAAAATGTATTGATACTATAATTTCAACTGTAAGCCTAATAATATAGTAATGTAACATCACAAAGGGAAAAAAATACAAGCACTGTAAGCTACTAAAATGCAGCATTTGTGGTAAATCATTTCAGGCTAAATAATTTTTTTTTTTTCATTAAACTCCACTTTTACATTTTTTTAAGTGCAACACCAGTAAATTATTCTGCAATGGCATCTATTGCATTGAATTAATAAGCATTCTTCACAGACTAAATTTTTAGTTGGAGAAGGATCCAAAAAGCCAGAAATTCGATTACTGTACTGGTGTTTTCATACATAAATCAACCAACAGGTCGAAACTCACCCTTTAATCACTGTGTTGATAGATTTAGTTTTCTTCACACAGAAAACATTAGTAGTGTGAACTGGTAAGTAACAGTATAGTAGACTTTACCATTAACTCTTCACTGCTCACCATTCATCGTTTACGAAGATCCATACAGTATGCAGTACATAGCATTCTTGAAGTCTACCCACAACACAAATCTTAGATGTCAAACTAGCATCATATAAATTTACGATGATTATTACATCTCATAAGCCAAACTGCTATGAATACGCCAACAAATGGCAAGAAGTATTCTGTATATATATTATAATTTTCTAACTCAACTGATGTACATGATGCTGTTGGTTCTATAGCATGCCATCAGTATGCAGATTGACCTAACACACTATCATGAAGAAAAGTCACTTTGGATTACATGAACAATATTTTGTGAAAGATATTTTTCCAAGTCCAAAAATCCTTCCATTCTGTGATAAGTTATCAGTGAGCCCGAATATTGTCAAAATTTCTCAACAGAGCTTAATACCTTGCCAAGAAAGCAAAATTCAAACTTATGCAAAATTCTGTAATTACCAGATGATCGTATTTTATCAGGTCCTTGATATTGCTAACCAGTCACGAGGATTTTGTGGGTGCAAAATCGTTGACTGTTCAAAATCCCATGTGAAGAGAGTATCCGATGGCAAATATGAAATTTGTGGAAGAAACGTTTATGTTAGGGTAAGTATTCTTTCTTGTGGGTAAGTAATTTTATTATTACAAATAATATTATATATACCCCCAATGAGCTCAGTAGAATAGGTATAAAGAAGTAAAGGAATGGAGGTGGAAGGGTTGTAACTTACCCTACCTATCCGCACGTCCTCTGTTAAATAATTCATAGCAAAAAGAAAAAAAATTTAGGGAGGAAAACGGATGCCAGCCTCGAACTCTATTCCTTTAGCGCTTATAACATGCAGGGATTATGGGTGATGAATTCTTCCTTTTGATAAAAAAAAAAATAATAATTTTACTGACATAATCGTATTCAGCATGCTTTGGCAATATACATTTATTTCATGAAAGAAGTACAGTACTGTATAGGCAAATATGTGACTGCTTGAAATGGGAGTCTAGAGTAGTGTGAACTGGTAAGTAACAGTATAGTAGACTTTACCATTAACTCTTCACTGCTCACCATTCATCGTTTACGAAGATCCATACAGTATGCAGTACATAGCATTCTTGAAGTCTACCCACAACACAAATCTTAGATGTCAAAGTATTAAACATAGAAATAACCATGGTTTGCAACGACAATGCCAACTGCTTGATTTAAAAATAGGATATCTAATAGGGCATAAGTTATACAAATAGCAACATTCATCTTTACATATCCTTCCAATCTGCATATTTGTTATAAGCCTTACTTTCTCCAAATTGTGAGTAATAAGGGGGTTGTTACTGTTACACTTATCATTTTTTTTTATCAAAACAGCTAATGAAAGGGGCGAGCATGACCGGGTGTGATGAGACCTTGCATGCAAGCCTATGTTTATTTTCATTATGGCTAGTCTGCTGGCTTCCACAGAATGTGATATCATATTGAAGATTTATCATTAAAGAATAAAAACTTCAGTTTAGCTTGTAAGACAACAAAGCAGAAGTGGATTAATGTCAAGATAGTTATTATTTAGGGGTTTAGGAAAGTGCATCAGTCCACGAATAAAACATTTTTGCCTGTGCGAAATATCTATAAGACTACATTTCCAAGCTATAAAGGCAGAAAATACAGCTTGTGAATATTATTAAAAAACAAAAAGGCGCTTTGAGCATAGGAAAGCATATATTTCTGAGTATGTCTCCATAGGTTTACTTACAAACAAAAGCATGGTAACCTGTATGCATTTTTTCAAACTGAAATTAATAATTACATTGATTGGCACATAAAGGTTAGGAAAGAGCTGTTTAACTTTTATGCAGCCAAAATAAATGATATACCATAATACTCTAAGACCTATTTACTAATCATAAGAAAAGAGGTTGCCAGACTTTTGTATCTAGATGTATATGAAGAACAATATATAAAAACTTAATAGCAATATTTCATAGCAGTATGCTTATGCATATACAATAAGTTAATGCAACTCTTTGTTTTTACTTATCTAAAAAAACGTATTGTATGACATTGTAAAGCATGTGCATTGTGTTATTAGTTTGCAGACGTAATGTACTTATAAACACTTAGAGTATAACAGTATAATAGCAATAAGTGTGCTTGTGTTAATACTGCATGCCCAGTACTATGCCTTTATCACAGTCATTTTGTCTTGCTGAATTTTTCTAGTAATATTTATAATGTAAGTTAGAAACGTTATCATAATTCTTTGTTTTCTTTTTATTATAATTAGTTTAAAAATACTGTACAACACACTACCATACATTTTATAATTAGCCATGCTGTATCTATTTAGAATCAACGAAATTTTAAACTACTAACTAATTTGCAGAGAAATTTCAAAAGGAAGAGCACAAAATCCTATTGCATTACACTGAATACAGTATAGAATAATGAAGAACTGTATCACACTATTTTGAATAAAAAAGAGTATTCTAATATGCCATATATAAAAGCAAAGCTCATATTTCAATAAGAGACTAATAGTTGTCATAATAACTTACAAACACAAATACACTTTTCAACAAAGTAAGTTAAAAGTATGCTAAATACTACATATTTAATGTTCTATGCCTTATATATGCATTTTACATTCTATATACTGCGAATATCATTAGTATCATACAGTATGTTTGTCATATTTTATATGCAAATTCCTGCATACTTTACAGTTTACTTGATAAATGCTATATATTGATTGTAATTTATATTTCATATGCTGCATACTGTACATGTAATTTATATTTTATATGCTAAATGCAGTAATCCCTCGCTATATCACGATTCACTTTCCGCGGATTCAGTCCATCGCAGATTATTTTGGTGAGCATATGTATTTTATATCACAGATTTTCTGGGTATATGCGGGAATCCACGATATGTGGAAATATTAAAATTTCCAGTATTTTCATTATTTTATTGATGAAAAAATTATTTCCTAGCCTAAGAATAATAAAAATGAGTAAAAACATAAATTTAAACTTGTAACTCTGCACCATATAAAATTCGATACCGGTATCGGTGTTTTGGAAAATGCAAAGGGTTGCAGCTACATGAGATAGTGCATGGGATGCTATTGGCTGATGGTGGGAGATGACGAATCACACAATTGTGTTCTGTATGTTCTGTATCCTGGGGTCTGATTGGCTTTTTGATTGAAGCTTCATTCTCCCAGCATCTTCCATTGTCTTGCCTCACCCATTAAGTTACTCATGTGTGCACCGTTCGCATTGTGCCTCTTAATACGATGTGCTTATGTTTTTTGTGAAACTTTTGTATTTTAACCCCTGCAATGCAGCCTAAGCATCCTTCATCTTCTAAGGCTTAACATAGTGAGCCTAAGCGGCAAAGGAAGATGTTGACCATAGCAGATAAGGTAAAACTATTAGATAAGCTGAAGGAAGGAAGAAGGTTCTCGGATGTCGGCCGCCATTTCAGCATCAATGAATCTACTGTTTGCTACATCAAGAAGGACGAGGCGAATATCAGGAAGACAGCGACTCTTACTTTTAACAAAACAGCGAAGAAGGTTGTAACACCCTGCAATAAGATAATAGTGCAGATGGAATCTGCTTTGGCCCTGTGGATTGCTGATTGCAGGAAGAACATCAGCTTAGACACGAGTATCATACAAACGAAGGCAAAGTAGCTGTATGAGACATTCGCTGCAAACGAACCCGACGACGACAGTGGCAACCGTGAGGAGGAGGAGAAAGAAGAAGAAATGCAAGACCCACAACCGGGACCATCCAGGAATTCTCCACTAAGGAAACCATCGTTCGTTGCTAGCAATGGATGGTTCGCCAAATTTCAAAAACACTTTGGCCTAAAGAGCGTTTCGGTGTATGGCGAAGCTCCCTCTGCAGATAAAGCTGCAGCTGAAGATTATGTGAACAACGACTTCAAGAAAATTATCGAGGAAGGCGGTTATGCTCCTGAGCAAGTGTTCAACAAGAATTAGACTGGGTTATTTTGGAAGAGAATGCCGTCTCGCACTTTTCTTTTCAAGGGAGAAGCTAAAGCCCCTGGATTTAAAGCGCACAAGGACCGCGTTACCCTCGTCATGTGTGGGAATGCTGCGGGCTTTATGTTAAGGCCAGGGCTTATTTACAAGTCAAGGAACCCTAGGGCATTGAAGAATAAAAACAAGAATCTGCTGCCAGTGTATTGGATGCATAACCCTAAGGCCTGGATCTCGAAAAGCCTCACATCGGACTGGTTTTACCAATGCTTTATCCCTCAGGTCCGAGTTTATCTTGCGGAGAAGGGCCTTGAATTTAAAGTCCTTCTTTTGATGGATAATGCTGGTGGCCACGCAACTGATCTCCATTATGACGGTGTTCAGGTAGAGTTCCTGCCACCGAATACGACATCACTGATTCAGTCTATGCATCAAGGCATTATTCGTCGTTCAAGGCCGTCTACACACGAAATGCCTTGGCAAACCTGGTTGACTCCATGGATGCGGACAAAGAATTCACACTGAAGGCGTACTGGCGTAACTACACGATTGCTACATGCCTTCAAAATATTCAGAATGAACTCAAAGAGATGGAAGCGGCCACAATCAATGCCAGCTGGAAGAAATTGTGGCCCAAAGTCATCTATGACTACAAGGGATTCGCTCCTGACAAAGTGCATAACTCAGCAGTTGAGAAAGCTGTGAAGTTGGCTGCATTGCTAGGAGGAGAAGGCCTTAAAGATATGACTCACGAAGAGGTCAATGAACTGATCGACTGCCACTCGCAGCCGTTGACTGATGAAGACGTGGAGCAAATGACAAAATCAATGAGCAAAGAAGAGGAAGAACAACAACAGGAAGCGCACGATGAAGTCAAAGAACCTGGCCTTACACTCGAACGGCTTGCAGCCATGTATAACATGGCCAAAGAACTCCAACAACTGTCGCAGGAGTATGACGATGATATGGTTTGTTCAGTGCACTTCTTCAATATAATCGACGATGCCATGACTCCTTACAAGACCATCTTCACACAAAAGAAGAAACAGCGACAGCAACTTCCCATTACCATGTTCTGCTCTCGCAAAAAGTAGCCGTAAAGTTGTTACTGGCAGTGGGGTATGTAAACGTCATTCGCGATAAGGTTACCTATCACGTTCATATTAATTTACACTTGCTCGCTGTTATTAATAAAGTAAAGAGTGAGCTGTTAAAAGTGCTGGGAGGGTTTATACAGTAAAGGTAAAAATAAATGTAAAATACTTGTAATAAATATGGTGCTGCTACTTTGCGGATTTTCACTTATCGTGGGTGGTCCCAGAACTGGACCCTCGTGATAAACGAGGGATCACTGTACTGCATATTCAGTTCATAATTATTATTTTATTGTCACTGATATATTTTATAGCATAGTTATACATGCTGTCAGTACATTCATTTCACATATTTTCAAACCTTTCTTCAATGAATATTTAAACATACACACATTACCAGAATGAAGGTAACAGATATTTGAGACCACGGAAAAGGCTATATACATAAAAAAAAAGTCAAATATAACGAATTCATACAATATAATTTTCTGATGACTGAGGCCTACACATGAAGTCTTTTGTGTACAGTTTTAGTCAAATTCTTAAAAACACCAACTCAGTAAAAACTTCAAAGAATATGAATACAGTATAGAGTAAGCTTCACTTTTATAGGAATATAAAAACGTGACAGAATCAAAATGTATTACTGTACATGTACTTAAATGACACATTCACTTCTTACAATGTAGCAAGAGTTGTCAAGACGGAGGGAGCTCTATGTGATTGCTGATGAGACAGACAACCTGACTCGGAACCAGAAGTTGTCCTTTCATCCAAAAGTATACTTTTTCTTATGTTCATGATATGTTGAAGCACATTTTTAGGTTCATAAAGTATTTAGTTAATTTTTATCAAGTTCATCTAACATTCAAGTAAAGTTTTGTTATATAACAATCAATAAATATTTAAGCACATCTTTTAAGTTTATCAATTTATTTATACAGTATATATTCTATTATGTTAATCAATATGTAAGAATTATTTACATTATTAGTTAGGTTCAGCCTATTTTCAGTTAGAAATTATTGAATAAAGCAGAGTTTTTAAACATATTACCTGTGATCACAACAGTAATTTCCTTTAACACTTTTCGTCAGATCATTTATTATTACGTGTAAGTTCCAGTAACTGTAATTTTAATTTAGGTGTCACATGGATGTAGGAAGGTTTATTAGATTTATGCATATGTATTTGGATATTAGTGTGCATGCTAAAAGTTTATGTACTAAAATTAATGCATGTACATTATTAGATTCACATTGACTTAATGGTGCATAAGTAGTAGTTACCCTGCATTTCGTATGCATTTCAATTGAATTTTTCATACATATTTATGAAAGCACATTTTAACAAGTTTTTCACAATGATTTGCATCAAATGCCTCTTTAATATTAACTTTTTTTTTCAAAAAATGCATCTTCACTCATATTTTCTTTGTCTTTTCTGATGACTCGTGGTGATATTAATCAAAGAAGTCTGCACTGAGGCATCACCGTCTTTCCACCTCACCCCTCCGAAAGGTCCACTTTACCCCAGAACTTGATGTAAACCATTTTTCTTTTCTTTTCTTCTTTTTTTTCTGTTTTGTTTATCTTCTTTATCATTTAAAACTCTTCTCAAAGATTATATAAATGCAGTGTGCCAACTTCACAGGTATTATTACCATGGTAATTACAATTTATTAACAAGGCTCCAGTACTGTATTACTCTCATTTATTTAATTTAAACTTTTAAATAACCTGTTAATGATTACCAAGCATACTGAACTTAGAGAAGATCAATAATTTATGTACTGTTACAAAAGGCTGTTAAGTAATGACATTCCCGAGAGCCTATACACTCTCGTGGAAGTTACCTACTGATCTGGCACTCTGTACAACCATATATCTTCAGTAATATTACAGAAGCTGAAAATTTTGCCAAAAACTTTGCATATTCGGTTTTATTAGGACAAAACTATTAAGATTTCTTCTTTCAGTAATGCACTGTGGGAACTAATACTCATAAATGCAAACAATTAAGTAAATAAGAATATGGCAAATGAACATGCCTTTGAAATACCTGCTACTCTCCTCTCTTATATATCAAATTAACAGTGTATTATTACAATCAACATACTGTGTTTGTGATATGACTCATCTTCTTTACCTGCAAATTATGGCCCTTATTATACCAAGATTTAATTTCATAATACAATCCAAATATATAAATATGATATGTACTATTGATTTCTGGTAAATAATTTACCTTATATAAATATAATGTACAATTACTCGACAAAAATATTTAGCAGCATTGTATATCATTATGCTTTTCAGTTCACTGCCCTAAATAGTTTATAATAATTACTGAAGACTTTAGATCAATTTATTCAATTTTATTCTTAGTTCCTCATTTCTTTTTTATTTAACTGATTATTTAGCATAACACATTAGGTAAATATCCACAGTAGTGATTAATTTATACAATTTTATAAATTACTTAGTTGTTTCTATTTAAGCTTGTTCCTCCTATGTTTCCTATTCCTTCAGTATGCCATTTTTCTGTACAGAAGTGGCGACTACCCAATACGACTCCTGAGATGGTCAACTCCACCCTAGAGCCCTATGTAAACTTTGTCAACTTTTCTTGTTTTGTTTTTAGCTTCAGTAATCAAAATATATTATATTTTGCTCTTTCTTACATTCTAAGATCTGTTTGTACTACTGTGGGAGGTAATCTGTATATCATTGCAGCTAACTGATTAGAGTTTTTCCCTAAAAGGCTGGTAGGTCAGTGTACATTCCTAGGTCGATGTATTATACCTGGTAAATTAATAAATATGGATACATTTTCCCACACTAGTTCAACAGAGATGATAATGTTCACAGAAATTGAAGCAATAAAAAATATTAATTTCTGGAAATAAATTTGAGCATGCTTTTAGCATGCATCAAGAGTAACCTTGCATGCATGAAGTCTTTCTCTCTTCATTCTATGAACAGTATGTGAAATATTAAAAAAATGTAGAATGTAGACATAATTTATGCAGAACCACTAAAAGAGTTTGTTTTCACATGGCATCTTCCCTTGTTAAAAACAAGTTTTATGGCAAATCATATGCTCACCCACTTTAATTATTTTACTTCAGTGTCTATTTCTGCTTAAGTCTAAAATAATGTATGTTAGCTCTGCACTATAATTTTACATTAGTATTAGAAATATATCTCAGCCCTGCAAAGAATATGAATCATATTACACAGATAATATATTAAAATATTAATACACTTTACTTTTTTCAGCTACTCAAAGGAAAACATGTTATGGTACGTGTTGGAGGTGGATGGGATACGTTAGAACACTACCTCCTTCGACATGACCCACAGCAGGTAACACCATTTTTTCATAATATAAATACTAAAAGGAAAGCTGTTATACGGACAGGGTTGACTCTATAGCGAGCAAGTGTAGATTTGCATAGTTAAATTACATATACCGTAATATACTTTGGTTGCTTTGGTTGCAACCATGTGGTAGATCAGTGGATGTGGTATCTGGCACCCAGAATATCAATATTTCAATATCTCAAGTGCCTCTTTTGAAATAATCACATGGAGATATAAATAAAGAGTTATTGCTCTCCCTTCTCTGGCATCCCCAATAAACTCAGATATATGTGGACTATACTTAAACAGTATCCTTCTGACCTTAGGCTCCTATATCTCAGAACCCATATGAAAATACGAAAAATATAATTAAATGACATAGTATCATGCATGTAAATATTGATAGCTTTATCAACTAACATTGTGCATACAATATAGCTCTTATAATGCATTTTAATAAACAAATCAATAATACAGGTCGCTGATACATATCTCACTTTCGTGTACAAATAATATTTTAAAAGTACTGCATTACACAGTTACAGGTAAACAATAATATTACTGTCATATGCTGCTATAGGTGGGTTTTAACCAGGTGAAGAATAGTCTCTCTCTCTCTCTCTCTCTCTCTCTCTCTCTCTCTCTCTCTCTCTCTCTCTCTCTCTCTCTCTCTCTCTCTCTCTCTCTCTCTCTCTCTCTCTCTCCTCTCTCTCTCTCTCTCTCTCTCTCTCTCTCTCTCTCTCTCTCTCTCTCTCTCTCTCTCTCTCTCTCTCTCTCTCTCTCTCTCTCTCTCTCTCTCTCTCTCTCTCTCTCTCTCTCTCTCTCTCTCTCTCTCTCTCTCTCTCATCTCCTCTCTCTCTCTCTCTCTCTCTCTCTCTCTCTCTCTCTCTCTCTCTCTCTCTCTCTCTCTCTCTCTCTCTCTCTCTCTCTCTCTCTCTCTCTCTCTCTCTCTCTCTCTCTCTCTCTCTCTCTCTCTCTCTCTCTCTCTCTCTCTCTCTCTCTCTCTCTCTCTCTCTCTCTCTCTCTCTCTCTCTCTCTCTCTCTCTCTCTCTCTCTCTCTCTCTCTCTCTCTCTCTCTCTCTCTCTCTCTCTCTCTCTCTCTCTGCATTTTTTATTTTTTTTCCACTAGAGGTGGAGGAAATAGCATACCACCTCTGGAGCGAGAGAACTGGAATTTGTCCCCCTCCCCTCCTAAGAGGGGAGCATATTTTCAACCAGAACTCTAGTAATTGGGTGTCTGAAAATACAAGGCTATGGCACAATGGAGATTCGTAGCATGCTTGTGAAAAGAGAGATTGATGTGTTGGCAAATAGTGTAACAAAAAATGTTAAGTGCAGCTTGGGGAGTGTGGTGGGTAGGGTGTCTAGAGTAATGTAAGTGCATGTCTGGAGTATAAAGAGGATAAGGAAAAGAAGAATGAGCCTTGTTAGTAAGTGGAGAGATGTGCAAGCGTATGGCTGAGTTGATGAAATGTAATCAAGGGTTTTGTGGCCAAAAATTAGATTGTGAAGTACGGTATGACTGTTTGTGAGTGCATATTCCTGGTGGCCAAAAAAATGAAGATAAAGAAGAGTCTGGAAAAAATTTGCATGATTTGGTGTAGAGAGAGATTTGAGATGATTGTGAATATAGCATTGCTTGCTAGGAGATTTAAATGTAGGGTTGGATATGAGCCTGTGAATTGCATAATTGGGAAATATGGTATCTCTGGAAGAATTGGACGTGACGAAAAATCGTTAAGAAATGTATACTTAAAGACAGTTGATGATAGAAAACTCCTGGATGATGTTTACCCAAGACAATTAGTTGTGAATAAGATATAAGGAAAAATGGTGAAATGTGTGACTGTTGTCACATGTAAAGAGAAAGAGTGATGCATGGTGGAGAAAGAAAAAAGGAGGAGGAAGAGATGAACTAATAGTACGTGAGCTGAAGGAGAAAGACTAAGTATCATATAAGTCTCCCGAATGTGTGGAATGTAGAAAAAGAAAAAGTGGACAAGGAAGGGGAAGAAGCAAGAAGGGTGGAATGATGAGGTGAGTTCAGCAGTTTAAGAAAAATTGCGTACAAATGAGGTATGGCTGCAAAGAGGAAATTAGGAGGCATATATAGTGCCTCCTAACGTATTCCCTGCGTGTCGTAAGAGGCGACTAAAAGTGGACGGGGCGAGGGGACTGGGAATCCCCCCCCCTTGTATTAACCTCCCGCGAGACATCAAAGAAGAAGGGGAGTAGAGGGGAGAGTAACTTCTCCCCAAACTCTAGTTTTATTTCTTTTTTGATGCCGGCTACCCCCCAATGGGGGAAACAGCCTAGGTATATAATAAAATAAGTGGCACAGAGAGAAGAACGAGAGGATGCCACAGCACATGGTGAGAAAGGCAAAGAGCAGAGCTTATGTGAGTTGGGGTAGAGATTTGTCAAAGAATTTAGAAAAAAAAGGATGCCTTGGAAAAAAGTGAAAAATGGGCAAGAGGTGAGTCTGGTAGGTAGGAGCAAGTGACAGAAGTGGATCAGTGCTTGTTTAGTTGCTAGTGGACTAGATGGAGGTGTGAGAGTGTGTGAGTATTTAAAAAAAGTTATTGATGTAGAGGAAAGAGAAGAGGTGACTGTGGCTGCGGAACAGAATGCCAGTGATATGAGAGAAAAATGAAGGGGAAGTACAAAAGAGGAGGTTATTTAAACTAATGGAAGGGAATAAATCACCAGGGTTAGATGGGTGTCATGTGGAATCAAAAGGTAGAGAAGCAATGGTGGATTATATAGCGAGATTACTGAATGAATGTCTCAGGATCCTGACTGATTTGAGGAGGGCATATGAGGTCCACTATATAAGGGAAGGAGATAAGTACATATACAGTACTTTAGAGGAATCAGTTTTTTGGTTGTGGTTGGTAAGGTGTATTAGCAAGAGCTTAGTAACAGAATTAGAAGACGCTCTAAGAAAGTTATCATAAAACAATAAGGTGGCTTAAAAATAGGAAGAGGCTATGTGGATCAATTGTTTATGGTAAGATAAGTGTAGAAGTATCTAGAGAATGGTAAGGATATTTTTAAGCAATCATAATCTTGGGAAAACTATACGACAAGTTTGACAGAGAGGAACTGCAGAGTATATACAATAAAACAATAAGGTGGCTTAAAAATAGGAAGAGGCTATGTGGATCAACTGTTTATGGTAAGATAAGTGTAGAAGTATCTAGAGAATGGTAAGGATATTTTTAAGCAATCATAAATATTGGAAAAATATATGACAAGTTTGACAGAGAGGAACTGCAGAGTAGGAATAGGATGAAGTCTTTTAAAATCAGTCAAAAGCTCTCACATTAGCATTAAAGTGTGTGTGTGAGGATTGGGAATGGTGAAAATGACTGGTTCAGTGTGA
The DNA here is from genome assembly GCA_037179515.1 of Halocaridina rubra. Classification (NCBI taxonomy): domain Eukaryota; kingdom Metazoa; phylum Arthropoda; class Malacostraca; order Decapoda; family Atyidae; genus Halocaridina; species Halocaridina rubra. Next base: position 74,852 of record JAXCGZ010017084.1, on the reverse strand, counting down.
ATGTAAGGTTGCATTACAGTTTCCTATGCATATGGGTGGAGTGCTTGGGGAAGTAAATTCAAGAGTGCAATGCAGTTTTAGAATCAGTAGAAGAAAATGGCAAGTTATTGAAAGTGAATTAATTAATATTTTTGGTTGACACAGTGTTAGTGGGTAATATTGTGAAGAAACATTAGCAGTTGGTGACTGAGTTTGTACAGGGAATGCTGTTGGTGGCAGGTGGAGTGTGAGAATTATATTGAGAGATGCTTGAGGAAGTTGAAAGTTTAAAGTATCTAGGCTTTCATGTAGTGTTGATTTGCGGAATGGATATAGAGATTAGTGACATTGTGATGGAAACGTGTAAAGCTGTATGTAAGGTTGGATGAAAAGTGTGATGAAAACTGGTATTAAGCATGGAATGCATAGAGACTGTAAGAAGGAGCGATTATGCCAAAGGTCTTATATGGAGCAAACACTTCAAATGTTAAGAGAATGAAGGAAACACTTAGAATATGATAGATATGAGGTGTATACAATGTCATAAGTGTGTCAAGGATGGATAGAATGAAAAATGTGGAGGTGAGGCATTGGAATTAAGCTGTCTGATAAGTAACACAAGAGAGAGTTGAGGTGGTTGGGCAAATAGAAAGAATAAATGAGAAACAATTAGTGAGAAAAGAATGGAGAGCAGTAGTAAGTGTCGGTAAAGCCAAATGGAAGTTAAAGACTGAGAAGGATGGATGGATGAGGTGAAAGAGAATTGGGTCTCGTGTTATGTTCTCTGTATTGTAAACTTGGATGGTTAGGTATGGGAGGCATCAACATTGGATGGAGCAGAGGGGGCAAACTATCTACAACTGCCATGCCTCATTGTAGATGAGTACTGCTCCGCTTAAACTGTGGATGACCCAATTAGCGTTGTGTGTACGATGGGTTCTGAGAACTCTTTATCCCCAAGGAGCTAAGATGTTAAGCTTGAGGTGGGCATGTCTTTTAGTAAATTAATTTGATTTGGGCCCTCCCCCTTGCAAAGGGGAATTACAGTCATTGTATATGTATATGCATGCATATTACATACTCCAAGAAAATGTATATCTACAGTCCCCAGGAATTTAAAACTGAAATATTCTTTATTTAATATTACCACTATAATTTCTACAGATTTTGTTATATCTAGTATGTTCATTCAATCTACTCAAATTACTGAAATGTTCTCAAGCATGTAGGCTTTTGCAAAATCCCATTCCAAGGCTCCAAAACTCTCATTTAAAAAGTTTAAGTACTACAATCTCAAAGACTTAAGTATATTACGCAGTATTAAGCAAGTTTGTATCAAAGAATATACCTTATAATCGAAAAACGTGAACTCTGGTTGCATGATTCCAAATAAACCTATATCTGAGTGCTCACTAAAAGTAAAATAAAATCACTTTTAAATCACATATACAAATTTTCTTATGCCCTTCAGGCTTCCCAAATTTTGATAAATATTTCAACAATAAGAAAGACAAAACTGTATCTCAATAGCAAAAATCAGCTGAGGTCAAACCAGTACTTAATATAGTCTTCTTATCATTACTTAGGGAATGGCAAATGGAAGTACAGTATATGAATGCTCTCATTTGGTAATAGTTACAGCTTTTTTGGCACATCATTTTATTATTGCCTGAAACACAGGTGTTGATTTTGAACAGTAATGAAAATTTACTACATTAATTATACAGTGAAGAATAAAGTAAGTTAAATTCTTCGAATATTGCAGGTGACGGTATTCAACTTAAAATCTGCCGACCCATTCCTACACATCCGTGCCAAATATTGTTCACCTTCCCAGTCACAAGCATCTTCCAGCAAAGGTTCTCCAACAAGGTCAAGAGTCTCACCCAGTAGGGGAACAACCTCTGGGGAACCCACTCCTGGAAACTCCTCTTCTGAAGGCACACCACCACCACCACATTCACAGGAACCTCTTCAAGTGCCATCCTCACCACCACCTGCTGTGTCTTCCATACTTGATACAGGAAATTCTGTGCCTACAACAGACAGTTCCATGCCCAGTAAAGACCATTCCAAAGACTTATCATTTGACTTGCATGATTCAACTGATAAATCACCTTTAACCAAAGATAGTGAAGCATCAAATGAAAGCAATGCTAATACACTCATCAGCACAGAAGATCATAAACGAATCAACGATGCAATCCCTGTTTCTGAAACAGCATCAAGTCCTACTTCATACCAAAGACAAATGGTTAATTCCACAACTTTCTGTGTTGAAAATCAAGAGAAAGATGAAAGTACCCCAACGATTCCAAAAACCTTGCAGTCCGAATTATCTCCTTCTTCTCCTGAATCTTCTTGTTCCATAAAGGAAATGCCTTTTCAACTTTCTTCTACTCTTTCTACTCCTGCATGTGCGACCTCAACTCCTCAAGATTTATCCCTTACACCAAATGGAAGCAGTACGACTGTAGGTACCCCTTTGCCACACGATGATAATGAAGACATATAGAGTACATTATCAGGGATTACTAATATATATTCTAAATCTAATGTATAGAATTGAAATATATATATATATATATATATATATATATATATATATATATATATATATATATATATATATATATATATATATATATATATATATATATATATATATATAAACAAATATACATGAGATACACGGTATTTGTTGATAATACCTATAAAAGCAGCTTTTTCACAACACATTACTGCATTTTTGTGTGATACTTGTTTTTGTTATGACATTCTCAAAAGAAAAATATCACTGTAAATAGGAACATGGAAAGATAGAACAGGGTGCTGTGCTGTAACATACAAAATATGGTAGTTAAGAGACTTAGTAGGATCATTTATTCCTTAATTTGATGTAATCTGCAGGGTGAATTCAATTATTTTGGATAAATTAACATGACTTGTTAGGTACAGTTATTAAAATCATGTTAATTCTCAGTAATGTGATCAAATACACCAGTTCAGAAATACGTAGCCGAGATGTGAATGAAATAGTTGGAAGAGATTTGCATTGCATCAGCAGTTTGTACTTCCTGTTCAGGATAACCTTTCATTGCACTGTGATATCTTTATCAAGAGCAATGGCATTGTTGTTTAGCAATCCACCATGAATAGTTAGACTGTTCAGTGACTGGGCTTTGTCAGTATCAAGTTGTATTTACCAATTTATATAGTCATTATGCTTATTGCTCATTAGAAATTAGAGTTATAATAAACTAGATAACATGTACGACTTAGGGGTCTTTGTTAAGAGCAAATATATATATATATATATCTACCTAATGAAATATGTAAGATCAGTATCCTATACTCATCATAATAATACTACTACTATTAAAAAGGTACTCTTAACTTAGCAAGATATTGATCTTTAGTTCCCCTTCAAAAAGAGTGTGTTCATTAAATAAGAGGGGGTTATCATAAGAATGTAATGTAATTTAAAAATATCATCCATAAGGGAATATTATTTTCAGAAGATCTATCATATTTAGATACCCAGTATATCAAGTTTTGTAATGCTGCAGACAAGTCACTGTTTTCTGAGATTACTAACTTTACAAGCAGGATTTTAGGATAAGACGGTCAGAAGAGCAGGACTCTTTGTGTCGGCTTTTTAGTGAAATTATGCGGTTACATATATATTATATTATTATGCATGCCAGAATTCTTATAAATAGCTCATTATCATACAGGCTAGCAAATTAGGTGTTGGTCTTTGTGCTCTCTTGGGAAGCAGTTTATATGAAAAATATACATCTTACAGATTTTTTTTGCTAAAACCATACATGTATTCTCAATGGGTTCATTTGGTTGCTCGATAGTTTAATGGAACTACAGTAGCCTAACTTTTATGTAGTGTAGTAAGAGAAAAAATATATATTTGACATAACTGAAGATGGAGCAAACTTAAATAATAATCAACTTGTAGGTCAACTCACATGTTCCGGTAAACTGAAAGCTGATATAAAAAGGAAGTAATATCAGGACTATATTGACAATTGATACAGTGCACTGAATGTAACTAATAGTACTTCAACTATGAACACTGTTTTGAAACAAAACAAAAAATTGCTCTTATGCTCAATTTTCTACCAAAAGAACAGGTGTAAGTTTCAAATCTAATAATTCTGAGACTCTTATCAAATTCGGGCCTGCTCTTGAAGTTGTGATCATGAGAAAAGCCATCTGGGATTCTCTATTCAAGATGTTTTTCATAAGATTCCCTTTGTTTCTTTCCTTTATATTCTCTTCCACTGTAACCTATGTCCTCTTATGTATCTTACAGGTACAAATATTAGTTATCTTATGAAACCTATAATATTACATTGTTTCCAAAGAAACAAATAATTTTAGTCGTTGTGTTTCACTCTTTCAAATATGTCATATATTTTACTTCTAAAGCCCACTCAGCAATAATACCAGATCTCTTAATACTTAAACTACTTTCTCTGTGAAAGCTTTGTCACATTGTGAACATCCCTAATACTTCATCAAACATTAATTTAGCAGGACGTAAACTCATTCTGTGCCCAAATCTTCACAGAGTAGGTAGCTACTGGAAACACTACCGTCTTTTATTCCTATTTTCACCACTAATGATATATTACTCTTTTCATAACTCTACTTAAATTCAAATCCTATTCAGAATCTTTTTGTACCCAATACTCTATATCCTACTTGCAAGCTAACTAAAGTTTTGATATTTTTGCATTATGCAATCACATTTTTTATTTGAATATATTATGGTGGACATAGCTCTGATAAAGGTTAAAAGACAACTTAAACTTTGGTATTTAAATTTTCTTGATATTGTACTATAATCACATTTCTGTTCAATATACATCACGGTGAATGCAGTGCCGATATATATAACTGCAAAACTTACATTCATGTGAAAGTCTGCTAAAGTGCACCGTTTTTATCCCACATCATGCCATATCCAGTAAAGCCATCATGGCAACAATAATTTGCAAAACAGGGAGGCAATGAGTGTGTTCATACCCTAGCAATTTTTACCACATTTATAAGCTATTCTCTGGCAAGAAAAATTAACTAGGGAGAAGAGAATTGACAGCCCTTCATTCCTCTGACCATTTTAGTCAGATATTATGGTGTCCAGTCTTCTTTGTTCCCCCACTACTAAGAACATGAATAGTATATTTAGCAATTTTAAAGCCATTAAGAAATTGTTCATACACATATGCATTATAAAATTAAATACATACTGTACTTGAGTAGAAAACCAAAGCGTATTAGCAATGGGCATAACTTATACAAAATTCTCAGGTAAAACAAGAAATGGAAATATCTTATAACAGAAATTTGTTCAATTAATTATAACAAACTTATACTCAGATAATATACAGACACTGTTCTCTAAACATTTAATTTTAAATGTATTTTTTAAAATGCATAAGGCTTATGCTCAGAATTCGAGAGTTAATGCTTTAACTCTGTAACTGATATAAAAGAAATCTAAAAAGCTTTGCTCTACTAAATAATAATAATAATATTATTATTATTATTATTATTATTATTATTATTATTATTATTATTATTATTATTATTACTGTAATTATTATTATTATTATTATTATTATTATTATTATTATTATTATTATTATTATTATTATTATTAGTTTCCACATGACACCATAACTGTGGAAGCCAGTGGGGTTGTTGTCACATACACACATCAATTATCTACAATAACAAAAATATTTTGAGAAGATACAGACCAAATAAGTAAAATATTATTACATTTCTCTTATTAATATTATTATTTCTGCTATTAAAGAATCATCCTAGATTGGGACAAAAGAAAACGATCACCATATTTCCAGTCCATCATGTAATATTCAGAAGCTTTAGACAGGAGACTTGGAAGGCTGTCAATTAGTTCCTCTATGAAGTTTCTGTTCATAATGTAATGGAAAGAATGGCGTCAAAGGGCAAGAAACAATTAATTTCTCTGCTGTCACTCCATATATCACAGTTGTAGTTACTGTACTTGCTTAGCGAAAAATGCTTGTAAAAAGGATAGGAGGACTGTTATCCCCTCCCTTCCCTAATTTGTTCTCCTACAACGAGTGCTGAAGATCAAGCAGGATTTAGTGACACTTCAATGCCTTCAGTATTGTATTCTGATATATATATATATATATATATATATATATATATATATATATATATATATATATATATATATATATATATATATATATATATATATATATATATATATATATATATATATATATATATATATATATATCATAAAGGATATTCTCAAAAAAAAAAAAAAAAGGAATGAAATTAATGATATATTTCAATGGTTCTTTCTCTTTTGGTCCTCTCAGTCAACTGAATTTTCAGTTGTTTAAAAAGTTTGATAGAAAAAGAACCATCAATATAAAATCTCAGTTTCATGTCTGTTTCCTTTCTAAGAACATATCCTTTGGACATAGTATGCTGTATTATTACAGTTATTCAAATACTTTGTGTATATATATATATATATATATATATATATATATATATATATATATATATATATATATATATATATATATATATATATATATATATATATATATATATATATATATATATATATATATATATATATATATATATATATATATATATATATATATATATAAACTTAAACTGTGCAACATATAAAAGGTAGGATGAATAACTAACACTTTGCCATAAGGAAATGTACTCTTAATATCCAAAGGGGAAACGGCTATATTATGTCTGCAACACCTAAATTTCAAGAATTACAGAATAAACCTAAAGGTGATTTTAATACAATGAGCTCTTAGCAAATGCACTGAATCATTGATTACAAAAAATTTTTAAGTTAAAATTAAAAAATTTAGTAGCCACTCACCCTGTATTTAAATTTACTTATCATACCCTTTTATATTACAACAGATAATTTCATCATAAGACCAGGTTGTGACCCATATTTTTAAATATATGTATGATTCCTGAAATAGAGAATGTCAATATATTTTAAGATTTAAAGAAAATCCTTCGCATTTCATTCTGAGCAGTGAAGTACAATAACGACTCAAAAAGTGCCAACTGTAGCTAGAATTCATTTTTTTATGTAAAGAACTGTAAAGATAATTTGATTGCTACTACAAAAGAAATATTCATTGCTCTATTTCTGAATGTAATTTTATTTATCTTCTAAAAATCTATTACATATACTTTCAAGCCTGTGGTGAGGATACACGAAATGATGAAGATGTTTTTCTACATGTTATTTACACTGTATATGATACTGAACCTTGAAGCCTTGGACAGCTTACATGTTCGAAATTAATTAGTGTGTAAAATTAGTACTAAAACAGGTTCCATGTGCAATAAGGCAAGTGTATGTTTTTACATTTTGACAATGACTATCATGATTTTGACGCATCTAGTATTAACTTACAAAAAGAGAAATGTTACTTCAAAATACAAATACTGTACACACAAGCCTCAAACAAACCAAATGGCATTAGTTATTTGGCTTAAAAACATAATCTCTTTGTCAATTTAGTAAATGTGATGAAATTTTACTTATGTCCACTTATCTCCTTTTATTCTTATTTGAATGAAAATGCTAGTAAAAAAAACATGTGTAGGTGGTCCCATACTAAAGGGGTCCATTTTGTAATTAATAAGGCAGTCAGAATCATTTTGTTATGTATATTACTGTATTTATTGAAATAGATATAATAATTTCTGTATATGTACTTTTAAGAATAACTGCATTCTTTTCAAATATATCTACTGATGCTCCATCGCACAAATTGGAACTTGCGTGGCAACATTACCCACATTATTCTACATACACAATGATGTGTAGCCAAATTACTGTATAATAATTCCCAAGTAAGACAATTTAAGACTTTATAAAAGCTTATTTATACACGGAATAAAATACAATCATTGTTAATAAAATTGGCTTTTTAATATTATAATATAGTTTCACATAAAATTATTTGTCGGAAAAGTGTAATATTTTTCTTCATATACCCTTGAATAAATGGAGATGTTTGTATTAATGTTAGCTTTGTATGCCGTTACGTATTTTCTACTGTTCAATTGTGCCATGAATTTTTACATTTACATAAATATACTGTAAAACTAAGATGTCATGCGGAAACTTCCTCAGTGTTTTTAACAATGTATACTGCACAAATATTCACTCTTTATTGGATGACCTTTTAAGCCATGATAATTCAAACCTTCTCCTCAATTTCATGTTATTTATTTTAGCCAAATAAAATCTAAATCAAAATAAAGAGAGTATTTCTGTTCCTAAATTTTTTAGGAAGTATTTAGTAATCTGTGCATGATATGAAGTCAAATAATGAGAAGACAAGAGCCAAGAGTTTAATAAAAATACAGATGCTCCCCAGGTTACGAACGAGTTACATTCTGAATGGCCGTTTATATCTTAAATTGTTCGTAAGTTGATCTTTTGTAAGTACAGTATTGTAATAAGTGTACAAAACATGCCTACATTAAGCCCATAACATAATAAAGTTGTGTTTAGAAAATAATACATTTGTTATCTTATCCTAAAGACACATGATGCAAGTTTGCAAATTTCTTAAAATGTTGGAATCATCCATAACTTGGTGCATATTAATAGTTGAGGCTGTATAGGCACAGCACTTTTCATGTGTTCTTTTCTCCAGATGTTCGAATGTCGGTTATTCATAAGTCGAGGAGCCTCTGTACTAAGCAACAAAAACGAATTGTAAATGTGGTCACTATGATATATCTATTATATCTTTGAAAAATTCTGTAACTGTCTCCATTCAGCATGCTGCAAGAATAACAAATACAAGGAAACACAATATCTCCGTACTGTAACAAATGAGGTTCTGAATCACCAACAACATCTACTAGCATTTGTGCAACACACAGTTCATGAAATAAGAGCAAATGACCATTAAAAATAAATAAGAAAGAGTATGATAATATTTTATTAAAATATTACTGCATGAAACTGATATTAATATATAGTAAATACTCTAAATTAAAAGCAATGACATTCACAACAAACAGCTTATCTGACCATATATGATAAATATTTTGTGATAGTTTACTACTGCAAAGGTTAATGTTTGTACAAATATCAAGCACATAAAACGGAAATTGGAGAAGTTTACAGCATTTTCATGTTCTGTAGAGTATTTTTTTTTTATGAATGTGACACAAGGAGTGGCAAGAAAATTGTCCCTGTTGGGTCCTGGTATAAAAAAAAATATTGAGAAAAAGAAAAAATAGAAGCTAATGGACAAGGAAGATATTAGAAAATGATAAACAATAGAAAAAGAACAGGGTGAGAGAATGGTCAAAGTAATGAACATCGAGAGATATGGCAGGATTAGGACAGGCCATAAGAATTAGGAATGACAGAAGGAGGAAGAGAGCTCCAGAGTCTGGAAGTGGAAGAGAAGAGGCAGTCACTGCACCGACCAGTCAGCGAGCTACAAATCTTCACACTGTACCTAGGAAACAAAGCCACTTAGCGAGGGCTGCATGGCCTTGGTAGAGGAGCGGAGAAGGTAATCAACTCACCAACTCATCAGAGCAGCGATGGAAGTTGTAATGATAGAAAAGGGAAAGGGATGATACCTTAAGGCAAAGGGAAAGAGTACCCAGTTTAGAAATAAGAGGAGGGTCATTGATGAGTATGACTGCCTTAGATTCAACCCTATCAAGAAGATAATTATAAAGAGAAGCACCCCAGATATGCAAGCAGCATTTTAAGCAGTGCTGGAGGGTTTTTACAGAATTGAAGGAAATGAAATGTGGAAAAGTAATGTCGAAAATGAAAGTGATCCCTCAATTTTTTAGATTAACAGAAATTTGGATTATGTGACTCCTCCAAGATATCAAGTGATGCTTGGGAAGGTAAGTGCTGCTGACTTGAATGTCCTTGTTGAACAAGAAAGTAAACATGTTCCAAATCCAGTTTTAGCGACACATATGGAAATGGGACTTCTGACTTTCTCAATAGCGCTAGGGAGCATCTTTTGGCACTGACGGAATCACCATTTAGAAAAGGAATAGTGTTAGAGATAACGCCAAATGACAAAAGAGGCTTCGTGGTGGTAAAAATGGAATATGAAATGATGATAAAAAATCTGGGCCAGCTATAAATCCTTAAGATTGGACAATGGTAGATTCGACGTCATTAGCTGTAGAATGTGAGGACTGTAATTTGCTTATTTCAAAATGATTTTGAGGAGACCGCTCTCAGTAAAATAGAGGAAGGCCTTAATGAGTTAAATTTGCCTTTGTAGAGGTACAGCACATCCATATATTTAAGTTAGAATTAGGACACCATGCCACAATTATCCCCATTGAAGAGTGTATTATAGAGAAGCATCCCCCATCGAGTTAACAAATCCTTTCCCCAGAATTTGTTTTTGGCAAAAGTTCCTTGAATACTTGGTGATGGAAGTTTCAAAGGCCTCATGCCTACATCATCAGACTGTTACATAAACTCCGATGAAAACAATTATCTTGGAAATAGATAAAGGTTTGGCAGACCTACTTCCAAAATAGCCAGAATATCAGTTTCCAAGATTAAGTCCTCAGAAACTAGTGTTTGTGTTACTATGAAGCCAGTGATATATAGTAAAGAAGGAAATTCTCTAGATAAGTAACCTATGACCAAAACAGCTGAGGGGATTGCACACTTTACACTATGCCACACAAAATCCCTATTGAAGAATGAATATACATGATGTAAGAGGACATTACCCAAGGAATGTAATCACTCCTTGCTTACCCATGAACCTTAAAGGTTACCCCCAAATTTAGAGGACAACAACCAATATAACAACCTGGTAGCAGCCATGACAGTGGCAACTGTGGCGGCATTAAGTCAGGATGACAGCATTGTCACTGACAAGGGAACAGTCTTAAATGAATCTGCAGAAGACCCTGTCAATCAGCTGCTTGTAGCACAAGTATTAACTGACAAACTGTCTGTCCAAAAGGCACAGGAATTAGCATATCTCCACCCATCATATGGTTTAAAAAACAGACTAGCCGTGGGCCAGGATTTGGTCATGCACACCTCTGAGCAAAGTTGTATATGCCTGGTCAACCTGGAAACCCTCTGAAACAGGATCACAGCTAACTTAAACAGGTCACTGAGGCCTAAGCTCTGTGCTCAGGCAGGCTACACAGACAGTATATTGATCTGGCATGAAGGAGGACCTTCAGCACCACAAACCTACCTGTGTCTCCTGCAGCATCCATACACCTTCCTCTATGCCTGAGGTGGTGATAACAACCCCATCCCCAGAATACCCGTTTCAACAGATGGCAGTAGAGATCTTCCACCTCGAGAGACACATGTACCTGCTGTATGCAGATAGACTTACAGGTTGGTGGGAGATTGTTCATTCCCCAGTGGTTGAAGAATATGTTCATATCCTAGCTTAGCAGTTAGATGAGGGGTTAGCATCTTCTATCAAGACCTATAATGGTGTAGGTAGTAGCACCTTGGCACAGTAATTATGTGTCTTAGGTATGAATCTTGGCCAACCTCCTCCAGTAAACACATTGCAAAGCTATGAGAATTTTCACCTCGTGGGGGCACCAAAGCAACTGTCAACAGATGGTGGGACTAACCCGAAGAATGAGGAATTGCTAGACTTTCTCAAGAGTTGGGGGATCACAGTCTGCTAATTCTCCGCACTCTACCCCTAATCCAATGGTAGGGTTGAGGTTGCTGACTAGTCAATAAATACAATTCTCAGATTGAACACTAGTGCAAACGGCAGTTTGGACACAGACAAAGTGTCTCAGGCTCCACTCGAGTACAATATGCCTATATGAGGTATACACAAGGCCGCTGCACAGTTGGGAACAGGGACACAGCTCAGAGATGGCATACCAATGGCGAGGCAAAATTGCAAAGTTAGTAAGTACTGGCACTGCATTCTCCATCACCGAGCCTTGCCAAGGACATGGCTCTATTCCCTTCGCCATAAGTTATAAACCAACTAGAGCCCCTGCCCATGGGCTTGCATGTCAGGATACAGGATCCCTTTTCTAAGTTGTTGAACATAACGGGGATCGTTATGGCAACACGTTCCCACCAACAATATGTCAGGTAAGATGGAAGAGGAGGATTATCCTTAAAAAATCAAAAACACTTGTGACAGGTTGGGACAATGCCCCCAAAATACCCCTGTCAGTTCATGCAAGTGAAAGTCGGCCAGCTAACACTTTCTTTCTGTTGCATGCGCACCCATATCCAGCCCCCACCATCAGAGTAGTAGACCCCAGTGGTCACAGAATATTCCCACTGGCTTCGTGGTTACATTTAAAAAGCCATGTGAGTTACTACTGTATTTTAGTGCATATCTAATTGAAAAGTGATCTTACATTACTTCGTATTATGCTTTACTTATATGATGATATTTTTCTTTTTCTTTTACTTATGTACACGGCTTATGCTACAATGTTGAGTGTGCTGCAACATTAGCTGTGTTCACTGATATCAATATGATATTTTCCTTAATATTATTATGTTTATATAGGTATAATCATGGGAGGGGAAGAAAGGTTGTATTTACAGCATAATATGTATTCCCGTATATATATATTTTTTCCACACCATCTCCATCAGTCAGTAGCATCTTTCTTGTCTGACAATAAACTCGTGTCTATACATCAAGTCATGTTCAGCATGTGGCAATTCAACCAATTTTCCAAATTTTGTCTAAGAAGTTTGTTTGTAATAATACTTCACAATTGTTTAAGCAAAAAATGCTTACAAGGCAGCAACCACCAAAGTGTAAAGGTAGCAAAGCAGACACCAGTGCCGATTAATGTTTTAGTGAAAATCATTGCAGAGTATAAAACAGAGACTAGTGGTTGACGTACTTATTAATGGTAAATCCATGGCCGTTTACAACTGGACACATTGTAGAAACTGCTGTGGTATCAGAGGAAGTGGCCAAGACTATACCTCCTCTTAAACTAAAATCATCAGACAGAATATTGGTTAATTATATTAAGCAGAAGACTGAACTTAAGGGCACAGCAGAAGTTGAAGTAAGGCATATGAACCAGGAGTATAAAAACTTACCAATACTTGTTGTAAAAGGCCAACACCAAAGTCCTTTTTGCTTAGAATGGATTCGGAAAGTATTGGACAGTCTTTGCATGGTAAATGCCGTCAAGTTGAAGCTTAGTCTTGAGAGCTTATTGATAAGTTCAAGGATGTATTTGGGAAAGCTCTGAGCACAGTAAAGGGTGTAACATCTTCATTGCTTCTAAAGACTAATGCTTTACCAATATTTTATCCTGTTAGCAAATCCTATATACCATGAAGTACCTGTACTAAAGGGAGATTGAAACATTAAACTCTATGATGATTTCAAAGTTATAGTAAATCCAAACCTCAGATTTCTAAGCACCCTCTTCAAAAACTAATAAAATGCTTGCAACTCTGGAAAATTGTAAGGTATTATCCAAAACAGACCTGAAATAAGTTATTTAATAGTTAACAATGGACGAAAAGTTACTGGAGATATTTAATTTGAGCACTCATCTTGGTCTTTGCCCTCCCTAAAGACTTCCATGTGGAGAAAAAAGACACCCTGCTGTGTGGACACAGACTATGAATAAAATATTTGCAGGCTTGCAGTGTTCTTCATTGTTAATGAAATCTTAATAGCTGGTATGAATGAAAGTGAGCACCTTGACAAGCCAAAAGTAGTATTGCAAATCATACATAATAATGGTTTAAGAATAAGCTAGGATAAGGGTGAATAAGTAGTGCCTTCAGTAAAACATTTAGGTTTTATGATGGATGGAAGTGGGATTCATAAGAGCACTGGGAAAGTAGCAGCCTTAAAGAATGCTAAAGTGCTTAAAATGTAGATGACTTTATGCCACTCATGGAATTAGCTTCATTCTTAGTTTACCTACAATAGCTCATATACTATACAACCTATTAAAGAAGAAATTTAAGTAGAAACTTGACCTCTGAATGTGAGAAAGCATTTCACCAAATAAAGGAGATAAATTTTCCTGGTGTCCTCATATATTTTATGTTTAATTTATCAGTATAACTGACATGTAATGCTTCATCATACTGAAGAGGTGTAGTATTAGCCCCCGTCTTGTCAGATAAATTAGAATTACTCCTTGCATTTACTTCATGCTCACTTAACAAGGCTAAGAAAATCTACTTCAAAATATAGAGAAGCATAATCACTAGTGTATGGAGTAGCCAAGTTTGATATGTGATTGTGTAGAAAACCAAAATTTCCCTTGGTAACCATTACTTTCCATACTATGATCAAAGAAAGCATTACCTACACTAGTAGCTGCTTGGTTGCAAAGACAGGCTATGACTTTAGCTATTTTTACATATGACTCAAAGTGTCAATGACCCACCAGACGAGACTCTGTACTTTCACTCATTAGTTTAGTCACAGGTAGTGGAGTAGTTGCAGGTGAGGAAGACTGTAGGACTTTTCTGAGAATATAGTCAAAATTGTCAACTGAAAATAGATTCATACTTTAGGGAGATAAAACAGAATTTCCAAAACCTCTTTGAGAACTATTCCTTAAGGAACACCACACGGACCATTAGGATATACGAGTAGTTAGATCTACTTCAGCAGCCAGGACGTTGATACAGTGGCCAAATATAGATGCTCATATAGAAAAACATATTAAGTTGTGTTTCACATGCACTGATCTTAAATCATCCAATGCGCACACATATAAATATCCAAGACATGCATGGCAAAGGCTTAATGTTGATTTTGAAACATCATTTTAGGTCATCTATTTTAATAGCAATAGATGCTTTCAGTAAATGGGCGGAAGTTATACCAAGCCAGCATGAAAGCATATGCTACAATGATAGCACTGATACCAATCTTTGCAAAGCATGCTCTTCCAGAAAAAAAAGTGTGATAGATAACCGACCAAATTTCTGTTTAGATGATTTCCAAGAATTTTCTAAGCGCAATGAAATCAATCATAAGACATCAGCACCATACAACCCAAGTACAAATGATGAGGTGGAATGCTTTGTACAAACCTTCAAACATAACAGGAAGTGTAGACAAGCTGTGCCTTCTATTATCAATTGTCTTATGACTAAATTTCTTTTGTCTTATACAACCAATGACCATAGACACTGTTCGAGCTCTCTCACAAATATTAAAAGGTATTGGGATTAAAATATTATGTTAATTTATTACTACCAAATTTCCAAACCCAAAATATAGCAGAGTAGAAATGCTTTGAGAAATATCAAGAGGTACTTCATTATGTACCTTCATCTCCAGTCATGATACACTCATATAACACACCTCAAAAAATGGGTACCAGGCTTTGTAACCAGTAATCAAGGGAACATCCCGTATAATGTTGCAAGTCATGGTGATGTAACTAGGCACCATATACACCAGTTAAGCCATCCTCTGTACACCATGACCAGGACTTGACCAGAGAAGTTCCACAAGATAATCATCCAGGCACTGATGGGGGGGGGGAAGGAAGAAAAACTGTGACTAGTGATATATATGATACAGTATATATAAGTAGTCCAGGCAGGTTACTACCTCCCATAAAGAACAGAGCTTTCCTTCCTGGTAGGCTAGATCTTTAATTGTAATTTGTAAAGTTTCAATTCCATTTTTAAAGGGAAAGGAAGTGCTATGCATATTTCCATGAAAGGTTGAATTGATTGTAATCCCGCAGTCTTTGTAATTAGTTGTTTGGAATACATTTCTTTTAAAAGTTATGGTTCAATTAACTGACAGTAGGTCACTATATATATATGGCCTGTGTTAACAACAATACAAAATGGCTATTTACAGTAAAATCAGGTATCATTTTGTGGACAAATGAGCCAGACTTTCATATTGAGAGTTTTAATATCATTTTAAATCAAATGTTCTCATAAGTTGTGGCGTCTTCAAGTATCCTTTGTCTAAATGCCAATTCTCACATTCAGGTATCAACATCCTTCCGAGTTTTAACTTTAAATTAATATAAGCTCTTACGAAGTGTGGTAGTTATATGATTCATATTTTCACATATTATAATGTGTTTACTTGGTCATTGTACATTCTAATAATACAAATGATACGAATTAAACACGAAAGCAAGCAATTGGATAGCTTGGAAAGAAGAATGAAAATGGAAAAAGCAATTACGAGAGAGTCATAGCTATCTCTTTTATACTTTTAGTGGCAAAGTTGGTTGCGACTAATGTACATTGATGTCTTGCTAAAAGTGTTGTAGGTTCAAACACCTCAATAGTTTGCATGAGTGGTCCGACAAGTAAATAATTAAATTCAATACTTTAAAATGAAAAACAATGAATGCGGACAAGAGTGAAAAAGTCCCATGTTCCGGTATTCAATAGCAAGAGAGGAAGTTCAAGAATCTGTGAACAAAAGATATCTAGGGAAGAATAGCTTGGCAGATTTGTCTACGGAATTGTACATAAATGATAGAGTAAAGCATAAGCGTGGCATTCACGCACATGAAGAAAGGAATGTTCGGAAATATTTATATGACTTAGATGAATATGTAGCCCCCCTCTAGAATCCACATTTGAAAAACATATAAACAAATTGGAGACAGTTTGGAGACATGCAACAGAGTTGATGACTGATATATCATATATTTGTTTTAATGAGTGTAACATCTGGACGGGCCAAAAAAAAAAAAATAAAAAAACTCTCCTCATCGGGTCTAGGCACGAAGAAAACAGAGTAGAGAGAAAAAGAGATAGGGAGTGTTGTGCTTGCCAGATGGGATACTAAGAGATGTGTAACGAATATCCAAGAATATTCGGTGTTAATGTAGGTATAGAAAAAGAGCCGTAACTGAAGAAAGACTGAACATCAAACTGTATAAGTCCCAAAAACTCTCAGTTGTAGTATCGCAACGAGCAACTGGTGCCATGGTCCAACCTACTATATATAGGCCAACCTACAACATGTGCTTACAGACACCCCATTAATGAAACTTTATTAATTCTTTTGTCATAACTGAAAAGTTGAATCTCCTAACTCTGAGAAACAGAATAATTAAGAAAGTGTGCTTTGGTTATAAAATACACGTTAAGTTAAACACGTGTCTGTAGCACATTAAAACGTAAGCAAAATCTACAAACATCCACAGTTTATTAATTTACCCAAAAATCAATGATTGTGGTAGAGACTTCTGGACCACAATTCGTCACTAAGAAGATAATTATAGTATGGTCCAATTATAAACATTACTTGTAACCAGATAAGGTTAGGGCATGTCTCAAAAGCATTGAACATTCGACACTGGGAAAATATAGTTAGGAAAACCCAAGTTGACCAAAATTAACCTAACTTAAAGTGAATTCCATAATCTGCAATGTAGTGTAGACTGGTCTCATAATTCAATAATGTACACAGTTACTGGTATTACTACTAGTGACATTGCCACAGTCGTTTATAACAATGACTTGCTGGCATCAAAATAACAGGTTTTGATTGGGATCCTTCAGAATTAAGACAATTATTCCGGAGTCTGAGAAGGCATTGTTAACTAATGTGTATAATCCCTAGTTACTCCAGTAAGACCTAAACCGCAATTGTAAAATATAATATACTTGAATGGGACCACAAACTGAGAAAATTATGATAACTGGTCACATTTGAAAAACAAAGAGAAAAAGACTCCTTCCAGCATGTGGGTGCATTTATTCAATATTTTGAATCTACACTCCACTCTCAGACATACTCATCCCAAGCTTAGAGATCTGAAGCAAGAAACCAAAGAGTCAGTTGATAGCTTTATTAACAGATCGATGGTTAAGACAAAGAAATGTAACTTTCAGAACTCAAATATATTGAAGGACAATATAACTGATCATTACAAGCAAGAATTGTCCATGTGGCTATGAAAAAAAAAATCTTGATCAGGATGCAACAGCTTTGATATTAGACAAAGCCTTTAACCTTGAAAGAATCTTTAAGGCAACACAATCTCAGTTAATTCAGCTAGGATGTACTAAACAAATAAATTACGTGAAATTTAGTAAAAAGACGTAACTATGATGTTGTTCAAATGCCTAGCTATCGAAAGTGTTATTTTTATGGCGATACGTTACACAAAAGAGAAACTTGTCCAGGTAGATATTAGACAAGTATAAAATACCATAAGCTTGATCAATGGGGGAATATGTGTTTGAGAAAATGTTTTGCTAAATATTCCAAGTATCCCATGGCATACTCTTGGAACAGACATTTTCACTAACGAGGGAGAGAATTACTTAAATATTACTGCTTACCACTCAAAATTTCCTTTCAAAGAAACACTAGGATATTATTCATCCAGTGACAAGGTTCAATATTTACTAGTAAGATATTTTCAATTTTTGGTATTACTAAAGCAGACCACAACTCCAGGGGGCAACTTACAAAAATATGTTACACGCAGTCTCGTGGTTGATAAGGATAACTATATGTACAGTTAAGTCTTTGCTTAAGAAGTCATAGGAGAACAGTATTAAGACATTATTAAACTTATGCACAACACCACTAGGATCATACAGTTTATCCCCTGTTGAACAACTTTTTAGAGGGTAAATCCAAACTATCCTTCAATCGCCAATAATTAATAAAATGCCTTTACTTAGTGCCCAAAAATACAATGAATAGAACCATGAACTAACAGAGCTACCCAATAATCAACATTTATTTTCTCCAGATGTAGCTAAAAACACTTAGTCCCCTGGAATAATCATCGCTGGATCAGAACCACGTTCCTATACTCTCCAGTGGTTTACTAAAGAACGAAACCTTTATAAAAATAGAATACTGATTCGACCTGGAGAATTGCTCTTGAAAATGCTGAACATGATCCATCGAGCCGTTCAGCACCACTGTCTGAAGCTTATTATCTTCCTTGTGTAACAAACCCCAAAGCCGAATGTCTTCAGATTCTCAAACAAAATCTCTTAATGCGTCTCAGCAAGAATAAAGTCCTACTGAAACCCCAAAAGCTCAAGATCACACCTCAAGCTCCTTATCTGCCATACACCCCTTTTAGACGCAACTTACAGATGTCTAGATTAGGAAGAACAGTGAGAGCTCCTAGAGAGTAAATTGAAAAAAAAAATCTAAATGTTAAATTGTGATACACCAATAGGGCAGAATAAGCTGTAGTGTTGCATTTCAGAGGTTGCAGCAGTCCATCTGAACCACTAGTAAGTGTACATAATATTGCATAGATTGCATATGAGGAGAGTTAGTGCGAAATTGTAAGACTTGCATGGAATATGATTTTTTTAATATGTTGGTAAATGTGTGTCTGTACAGCGGTACTTTTTATATTAAATAGGAGATTTTATAATATGTGCTTTGGAAACCCCACTAATGAAAAAAATATTAATTCTTTTGTTTTAACTCTCAGATATTGAATGTCGTAACTCTTGGAAACAGGATAATTCAGAAAGGTTGTTTTAGTTGTAAAAGAAATGTCATTTTAAGCACGTGCTTGTAACACATTAAAATCTAAAGTCTACAAACAGCCATAGTTTATCAATTTACCCTAAAATTGAAGAATGATCAAGAAAAAGAAAATTACTTGTGAGGAAAGGTTGAAGAAGTTAAATTAATCACCACTCGAAACAAGAAGAAAAGAGGGGAGATATGGTAATGATGTTTAAAGGCAGATATACATTGATATGGGTGGCTCTAAAACTAGAGGTCATAATCTAAAACTTCGTCGGTGAAATTCTCTTCAAGATATAACGAAGTACATTTTTAATGTAAGATTAGGTGATACGTGAAATATACAAAGCAAAGAAAGAGTTAATGCAAGTGCATTCAAAGCTTTAAGGAAAGATATGATAAGTGTCGGTGACGAAAAAAAAAAAAGACGACCTGGAGACATGCGTTAGGAGTATAAGGGTCATTCCAGTGGACATCATTAGGTAAACATTAGGTAAATACACACACATGTACGCACGTGCACACAGATATGTAATCTCAGTTATAGGAAAGGCTGAGGGAGTTAGACTTACCGTCACTCAAAGTTAGAAGGAAGAAAGGAAATATGGTAGCAGTTTTTCAATTTCTTCATGCTTTGAAAGAGCGGAACAAGAGTAATATCTTGATATGATAGCTCTTAAACTAGAGGTCATTGGTAGGTTCTTTGCAAGAAAATTTCCTTGCTGGATGTAAGAAAGTACCTTTTAGTGTAAGGCTGGATGATAACTGGAATTCATTAACTAGGGAAATAGTGAAAGTTTAATGCATTCACAGCTTCAAGAAGAGATATAATATATGTCAGCGACTAAAAAATGAAACCGATCAAGAGACAGGGCGTTATAAGCTTAGGTCTCTTTCCTGGAAGCACAGTTAGGTAAATACTATTTAAGTAAACACACACACACACACACGGCCTGTGGAGGAGTAAGGGTGGAACTCCTAGAGAGGGCATAGCCACACGAAATAAAAAAAAAATGAGTGCAAAGAACATTTAGAGATGGTAAATAATTTGTATGAAAAAACGGAAAATATAGAATGCAAACTGTGAGAAAAGTTAGAAATTTAAAGATACTGAAAATACTATATTTAGAGAAAATATAGAAATTATGAAGGGAAGAAATAAGATAAAAGAGGAAAGAAAGAAACAGGAAAGATAATGAAAAGCTTGGAGTAGAAAAGGAAGAATAGGAAAATAGAATTTGCAAGTAAGAAGATAATAAAAAAAATTCTGTGATAGTTTAAGTAAATTAAATATTGTACACTGCTATCATCTGAGAGATGATATGACTTTAAATGTCCAAATAAAGGAATTTCTGAACAGTTTAGAAGAGATTTTCAGGAGTTGAACACAGACCAAAAGAGTGTTAGAAAAACGTTCTCAGATGCAGTAAAAAGAAATGCGGTAGTAAAGCAGTCAGTGAAATAGATGGTACTGGAAAATGTGGATAGCGTTCATCACATGGAAACGGTAATAGAGAAAATGGAAGAATTTACGATTCAGGGAGCAAACCCTGTGATCAAACAAACACTTGATAAAGAGAAGTCACTGATAGTCTGAGGTACATGTAAATCTCAAGAGTAAATATGGCAGGGAAGACGTGAAAATAATTAGGCTAGGGCTTTAGTATTAATAAGGAATCTTCGAGTATTATGTGGTTCAAGTAATATTGTAAGCATGCACAGACTAAGTAAGTACGTTAGGAAGGGAAAGGCAAGAATAATGAAGGAACACTTGAAAGATTGGACAAATGTAATGATTTACTGGTGAGTGCAAGATGACAACCACGGATTTTGGAGTGTTCATTTGACCTTAAAGAACACAGGTGGTGATGAAAATATATAGAATAGGGTTATAGGAAGGTGCAAGGTTAAATAAGGGAAGAAATGCAGAAGAGAGGAAAAGTTTTTGTTTCAGGGTTCATCTAATCAAAGGGGTGATATGTAGAAACTGTTAAGAAACCAAGGGATATAGCCTCATTAAGGTTACTGTACACAAATGCCAATGGGGTAATTGGCAAGGCAATAAATTAAAGGATAAGATACATGGCAAAAGGCTAGAAACAAAATTAAATGGTGAAATACACTCTGATGCATATTTTCTTTGGGTTATAAAATAACTGGTGCAGCGATAGCACTGCTCATAAGTAAGAGGTTCGAGGTTGAAAAAGGATTGCTATAGGAGGTGAACTAAAGGAATTTATTGTCATTCATGTAAATACAGTTTTAGATGATGACCCCACCAAGGAATAGGCAAAGACTTAAGGTTTTATTGGAAAGTAATACGGGGTCACTAGAAGTTATAAATTCAGTCAAAAACATCACACTTGAGAAAAGGAATAAGATAATAATAATGGGGGGTGGGGGGTTTAATCATATGGAAATAGACTAGAATATTCTTGACCCACACCGTGATTAGGATTCTTTGGGGTAAGATTCCTAGATTGTGTACAAAGAAATTTCTGTCACCAACATGTGTCTTAACCGACAATGGCCAGGGGAGATAAATCATGACTGTTTGATCGAGTATTCACATATAACGATTTGAATGTTGGAAAAATTATTTATGAGCCACCAACTGGAAAAAATGACCACTGTGTGTTGTTGGAGGAAATGAGGAAGATCAATTCAAAAAGAGATTACAAGAAAACAAATTATCATTAATCAGATATTGAATTGAATGGGGGACTTATTTAACAACAAATCCGTACAGGAGATGGACAAATCCTCTATGAGGAATATGAAAGGATAAGCAGCTGTTGCATACATCTACCAAAATAGGAA
>JAXCGZ010017084.1:27500-45000 GCA_037179515.1 Halocaridina rubra | reverse complement strand
CAGAATACTAAGGGTCGAAAGATCTGAGAGGACTGGTGGAGGGATAGCACTGCTCATAAGTGAGAGGATTCAAGTTGAAGAAATAAACTTGGCTATAGAAAGTGAGTTCAGGGAATTTCTTGTTGCTCGCATAAATACTGGGTCAGAGAGCATTATAATAACTGTTGTATACAACCCACCAAGGAACCAAAATAGGCTTGAAATTTATGAGGAAAGTCATATAGGTACGATTGAAGTCATAAACTCAGTTGTTAACATGGCGCGGGAGAAAAAATGTAGGATTTTGATTATGGGAGACTTTAATCATAAAGAGATAGATTGGATAAATCTTGACCCACACAGTGGTGAGGACTCATTTGGGGCAAGATTCCTAGATTGCGTACAAGGGAATTTCCTACACCAACATGTAATGGAACCAACAAGAGCCAGGGGTGGGGATGAGCCATCACTACTTGATCTGGTGTTCACAGATAATGTGTTGGATATTGAAAATATTGAGTATGAACCACCAATTGGAAAGAGTGACCACTGTGTGTTGTTGATGGAGTATATCATTGAAGACATCCTTCCTGAGAGTAGAGGCACTGAGGACATGAGGAGGAACTATCCGAAAGGAGATTACATCAAAATGAATGAGCTTTTTGCAGTTATTGACTGGAGAACCTTATTTTACAACAAATCTGTACAAGAAATGTATGACATCTTTTGTGAGAAATATGGGAAGATAGTAGATTGCTGCATACCTGTCACCAAAGTAGGTGTAATTCATGCCAGAGAGAAATGGTTCGATAATGGGTGTAAAAGAGCTAAGGAGTGGAGAGACAAATGCTGGAAAAGGTATAGGAGGAGAAAAAACATAAATGCCTGGCAAACCTACAAAAGAGCAAGAAATGACTACCTAAGTAAAAGGAGAGAGGCAGAGAGAGATTATGAGAGGGACATCACCAGGAAGGCTAAAGAAAATCCCAAGCTTTTCCACAGCTTTATCAGAGGAAAACTGAAGGTAAAAGAACAGGTTTTAAGGCTAAAGAGAGCGGATGGAAGCATCACTGAGACGGACGAAGAGATCTGCAAAGAATTGAACAAGGAGTTTCAGTCAGTATTTACAGTAGAAAATACCCCACCCCCTCAGATTGCAGTGATAGAAGCTCAAGGGCCGGAATTAGAGAACATCAACCTTACAGCCACAGAGGTATGCAAAGCGCTGATGGATTTAGATGTTCATAAAGCTACAGGTCCTGATGATATATCCCCTCATGTGCTCAAAAAATGCGCAAACACAATATCAGTGGCACTAAGTATCATATTTAAGGAGTCACTGGAGTCGGGGGAGATTCCAAGATGCTGGAAACAAGCAAATGTGATACCTATCTTCAAAAAGGGAAGGAGGGATACGGCTCTGAACTATAGACCAGTTTCCTTGACCAGCATAGTTTGCAAACTTATGGAGAAACTACTAAGGAAACATATCTCTCTTCACTTGGAATCCTTCAACTTTTTGTCAGTGAGGCAACATGGCTTCAGAGAAGGAAGATCAACAGTAACAAACTTATTAGAATTTTATGATGAGGTAAGCCAAATCTTACAGGAAAGAGAGGGCTGGGCAGATTGCATATTCCTAGACTTCCAGAAAGCGTTTGACACTGTTCCACATGGGAGACTTATTAGGAAGCTGCAATCAATGGCTAGAATAGGTGGAAATGTCTTGGAATGGATAAAAACTTACTTAGAAGGAAGGGAACAGAGGGTTAGAGTAAGACACTCAGTGTCTGAATGGAGAAGAGTTAGTAGTGGAGTTCCACAGGGTTCAGTTTTAGGGCCACTTTTGTTCCTTGTATATGTAAATGACCTACCAGAGTGTGTAAATTCATTCATGAATATGTTTGCAGATGATGCAAAGATTGTGAAGAAAGTAAAAAACGAGAACAATGGTAGAGAACTTCAGGAGGATCTAAATAATCTGCATGAGTGGTCAGAAAAGTGGCTAATGAAATTCAATACCTCAAAATGTAAGGTAATGAGAATGGGTACAAGTGCAAGAAGGCCCAAGCTTGACTACTCGGTGGCTGGAGTACAACTTCAAGAGACAGAAAATGAGAGAGATCTAGGAGTAAACATACTGGCAGATTTGTCTCCAGAAATACATATAAATGGCGCAGTAAGGGCAGCATATGCATTCTTATCAAATGTAAGGGTAGCCTTCAGGCACATGGACAAGGAAATGTTCAGAAATATTTATGTAACCTATGTGAGGCCAAAACTGGAATATGCAGCCCCCTTTTGGAATCCGCACTTGAAAAAGCACATAGCTAAGCTTGAAAAAGTTCAAAGACATGCCACGAAACTGGTGCCAGAAATACGCAATCTCGGTTATGATGAGAGGCTGAGGGAATTAGACTTGCCATCACTCGAAGCTAGAAGAGTAAGGGGGGATATGGTGACAGTCTTTAAATTCCTTCATGGTTATGATAGAGTGGATAGGGATCGATATTTCGATATGGCTGGCTCTAGAACTAGAGGTCATAGTTTGAAGCTTCGTAAGAAAACTTGTTTGCAGGATGTAAGGAAATACTTTTTCAGTGTAAGAGTAGTTGATAATTGGAATTCGCTAAGCGAGGAGGTAGTTAATGCTATCTCAATCCATAGTTTTAAGGACAGGTATGATAAGTATCACTAAGTCTAAAAATGGAACCGATCAGGAGACGGGAAGATACGAGCTTTGGGCTCTTTCCCGTAAACACAATTAGGTAATCACAATTAGGTATTTCCCACACACACACACACACTTGAAAAAGCACATAGCTAAGCTTGAAAAAGTTCAAAGACATGCCACGAAACTGGTGCCAGAAATACGCAATCTCGGTTATGATGAGAGGCTGAGGGAATTAGACTTGCCATCACTCGAAGCTAGAAGAGTAAGGGGGGATATGGTGACAGTCTTTAAATTCCTTCATGGTTATGATAGAGTGGATAGGGATCGATATTTCGATATGGCTGGCTCTAGAACTAGAGCTCATAGTTTGAAGCTTCGTAAGCAAACTTGTTTGCAGGATGTAAGGAAATAGTTTTTCAGTGTAAGAGTAGTTGATAATTGGAATTGGCTAAGCGAGGAGGTAGTTAATGCTATCTCAATCCATAGTTTTAAGGACAGGTACGATAAGTATCACTAAGTCTAAAAATGGAACCGATCAGGAGACGGGAAGATACGAGCTTTGGGCTCTTTCCCGTAAACACAATTAGGTAATCACAATTAGGTAATCTCACACACACACACACACACACACACACACACACCGCGCGTTCAGTGACACACGGAATTGCTCCTCTTAAATTTTTAACTGTTTCGAGTGACTAAAGTGCTTAGTGGAAAACTTTACCATAATTTCCATAAATCTGAAATCCTGCAGAGTATTGTGAGTACAAAAACTAATATTTGTTGTAAGACGAGACTGTTCATATTAAAGGAAAAAAATTGAGAACTTTTTCGTGAGGAAGAGAGAGAAGCTGCCGTCCAGTTTCTGCCTTGAGGGAAATCTAGAAGAGTTGCCAGACGTGGAGCCATCACACCACATTACCTAATTTTTTGTGTAAACTGGGGAAAGCTCTTAAGCCGTTTTACCTGATCCTGTGGTTCTATATATTGTTAAAATCAGTATCCTTCCCATTTATATTAACTAGTTAGTTAGTTTGATACACGAAAAAATTGAATAATAAAAGAAAAAAAAATTACCAAATACCCACCTGTCAACAGTACTGAGTTAAGTTGCCAAGTAGTACAGCAGTCCTATTTTCTTCATTTTTTTTGCTTTTCTTTTAGCTTTCTCTTTTGCTATTTTGTTATTTTGTATATATATTGAGTTAAATGTAAAGTCTAAATCCCGTGATAACATATCTTGGTTAGCAAGTCAGTTTATCAGTTAGGAAGAATATATAACAGAAACAGGTGGGTGCCACCTCGAACACAAATTCGAATTTTCCTTCAGGTTTGACTTTTGTTTTTCTTTTTCTTTTTATACTTAAATTACCATGGTCAAGTTTTTAAGTTAAGATGTGTGTTACCAGAAAGGAGACAAACTGAGTCACTAAATAGCACTTATATGGAGATATAAAAATTCTGTGTGAAGGTAAATTAGAAGTTTTTCTCTTTTCTTTTTTTTTTTTCCTCTTTCTCGTCTTCTTTCTATATTCTGTGAGAGGGAGAACATAAAAATGAAGCCATCTCTGTCCCAAACCTCTCCCACCCATGGGTCGGGAGAAGGGGTAGTCATCAGAGGACTTAAACAGAGAATCAAGAAGTTAGAGGAAATGGTTACAAGCCTTGATGATAAAATTCGGAATATGGATGGAGAAATGAAAGAGAATGAAACACTCAGAGAACAAATAAGATCTTTGGAGGAAGCAAATAAAGCACAAGGGCAGGAGAGAAAGGAACTAGAAAAAAGAATAAAGAAGCTGGAAGGGGAAAAGAGTCAACTAGAATCTAGAATTTCTAAACAAGAAGATAAAAACAAACAGCTAAATGACAACCTAAAGGAATTAGATGTTAGTTCACTGCTCTCTTCTGAGAGAGACGAGATTGCTGCTTGGAATGTTCAGATTAAGGAAAACATTGAACAGTTCAGAAAAGAGTTCCAGGAGCTGAATATGGAAAATGATGCCATGAAAACGTCCTTTGCTGATGCACTAAAGGGGAATGTGGCAGTAAAAGAGGCTGTAAAGGTGGTGGCACTGGAAAACATGCAAACAGTTGACTATAAAGAGACAGTAATCGAAAAAATGAAAGACGTTGTGATGGAAAGGGCAAACCCACTCATCAGACAGGCACTTGATAAGGAGAAGACAGTGGTAATCTCAGGCATAAGTGAATCCCAGGAGCCAACATGGCAGGGGAGACTTGAAGAAAATAAAGCTAACGTTGTAGACCTGATAAGAAAGCTTGGAGTAGTATGTGGTCCTGAGGATATTGTAAACATACACCAACTAGGTAAATATTCGAGGGAAGGAAAGCCGAGACCAACAAAAGTAACCTTTGAGAGAGGGGAGACATGTAGGGAAATATTGTTGAGAAAAAAAAGTCTAAAAGACCTTCAAGAATGCAAAGAAGTGTTCATTAGACGATACAGAACACAGGAAGAGATGGGAAAGATCAAAAACTTGTTGCAAGAGGCAAGAAGGTTAAATGATGAAAGAAATGAAGAAGAGAAGAAAAATTTTCGTTACAGAATACTTCCAGACAAAGGGGAGATAAAGAAGATAATGACAGAAGATCAGGGGATGGGGCCTCATTAAGATTGTTATACACAAATGCTGATGGATTAGCTGGTAAGGCAGTAGAATTAAAAGATAGGATTCACAACAGTAAGGCAGATATAGTAGCAATTACAGAGACTAAGTTGAGTGAGGACATAAACAGTGTCACAGTTTTTCCTAAGGGCTTCAGAATACTAAGGGTCGAAAGATCTGAGAGGACTGGTGGAGGGATAGCACTGCTCATAAGTGAGAGGATTCAAGTTGAAGAAATAAACTTGGCTATAGAAAGTGAGTTCAGGGAATTTCTTGTTGCTCGCATAAATACTGAGTCAGAGAGCATTATAATAACTGTTGTATACAACCCACCAAGGAACCAAAATAGGCTTGAAATTTATGAGGAAAGTCATATAGGTACGATTGAAGTCATAAACTCAGTTGTTAACATGGCGCGGGAGAAAAAATGTAGGATTTTGATTATGGGAGACTTTAATCATAAAGAGATAGATTGGATAAATCTTGACCCACACAGTGGTGAGGACTCATTTGGGGCAAGATTCCTAGATTGCGTACAAGGGAATTTCCTACACCAACATGTAATGGAACCAACAAGAGCCAGGGGTGGGGATGAGCCATCACTACTTGATCTGGTGTTCACAGATAATGTGTTGGATATTGAAAATATTGAGTATGAACCACCAATTGGAAAGAGTGACCACTGTGTGTTGTTGATGGAGTATATCATTGAAGACATTCTTCCTGAGAGTAGAGGCACTGAGGACATGAGGAGGAACTATCCGAAAGGAGATTACATCAAAATGAATGAGCTTTTTGCAGTTATTGACTGGAGAACCTTATTTTACAACAAATCTGTACAAGAAATGTATGACATCTTTTGTGAGAAATATGGGAAGATAGTAGATTGCTGCATACCTGTCACCAAAGTAGGTGTAATTCATGCCAGAGAGAAATGGTTCGATAATGGGTGTAAAAGAGCTAAGGAGTGGAGAGACAAATGCTGGAAAAGGTATAGGAGGAGAAAAAACATAAATGCCTGGCAAACCTACAAAAGAGCAAGAAATGACTACCTAAGTAAAAGGAGAGAGGCAGAGAGAGATTATGAGAGGGACATCACCAGGAAGGCTAAAGAAAATCCCAAGCTTTTCCACAGCTTTATCAGAGGAAAACTGAAGGTAAAAGAACAGGTTTTAAGGCTAAAGAGAGCGGATGGAAGCATCACTGAGACGGACGAAGAGATCTGCAAAGAATTGAACAAGGAGTTTCAGTCAGTATTTACAGTAGAAAATACCCCACCCCCTCAGATTGCAGTGATAGAAGCTCAAGGGCCGGTACTAGAGAACATCAACCTTACAGCCACAGAGGTATGCAAAGCGCTGATGGATTTAGATGTTCATAAAGCTACAGGTCCTGATGACATATCCCCTCATGTGCTTAAAAAATGCGCAAACACAATATCAGTGGCACTAAGTATCATATTTAAGGAGTCACTGGAGTCGGGGGAGATTCCAAGATGCTGGAAACAAGCAAATGTGATACCTATCTTCAAAAAGGGAAGGAGGGATACGGCTCTGAACTATAGACCAGTTTCCTTGACCAGCATAGTTTGCAAACTTATGGAGAAACTACTAAGGAAACATATCTCTCTTCACTTGGAATCCTTCAACTTTTTGTCAGTGAGGCAACATGGCTTCAGAGAAGGAAGATCAACAGTAACAAACTTATTAGAATTTTATGATGAGGTAAGCCAAATCTTACAGGAAAGAGAGGGCTGGGCAGATTGCATATTCCTAGACTTCCAGAAAGCGTTTGACACTGTTCCACATGGGAGACTTATTAGGAAGCTGCAAGCAATGGCGAGAATAGGTGGAAATGTCTTGGAATGGATAAAAACTTACTTAGAAGGAAGGGAACAGAGGGTTAGAGTAAGACACTCAGTGTCTGAATGGAGAAGAGTTAGTAGTGGAGTTCCACAGGGTTCAGTTTTAGGGCCACTTTTGTTCCTTGTATATGTAAATGACCTACCAGAGTGTGTAAATTCATTCATGAATATGTTTGCAGATGATGCAAAGATTGTGAAGAAAGTAAAAAACGAGTACAATGGTAGAGAACTTCAGGAGGATCTAAATAATCTGCATGAGTGGTCAGAAAAGTGGCTAATGAAATTCAATACCTCAAAATGTAAGGTAATGAGAATGGGTACAAGTGCAAGAAGGCCCAAGCTTGACTACTCGGTGGCTGGAGTACAACTTCAAGAAACAGAAAATGAGAGAGATCTAGGAGTAAACATACTGGCAGATTTGTCTCCAGAAATACATATAAATGGCGTAGTAAGGGCAGCATATGCATTCTTATCAAACGTAAGGGTAGCCTTCAGGCACATGGACAAGGAAATGTTCAGAAATATTTATGTAACCTATGTGAGGCCAAAACTGGAATATGCAGCCCCCTTTTGGAATCCGCAATTGAAAAAGCACATAACTAAGCTTGAAAAAGTTCAAAGACATGCCACGAAACTGGTGCCAGAAATACGCAATCTCGGTTATGATGAGAGGCTGAGGGAATTAGACTTGCCATCACTCGAAGCTAGAAGAGTAAGGGGGGATATGGTGACAGTCTTTAAATTCCTTCAATGGTTATGATAGAGTGGATAGGGATCGATATTTCGATATGGCTGGCTCTAGAACTAGAGGTCATAGTTTGAAGCTTCGGAAGAAAACTTGTTTGCAGGATGTAAGGAAATACTTTTTCAGTGTAAGAGTAGTTGATAATTGGAATTCGCTAAGCGAGGAGGTAGTTGATGCTATCTCAATCCATAGTTTTAAGGACAGGTATGATAAGTATCACTAAGTCTAAAAATGGAACCGATCAGGAGACGGGAAGATACGAGCTTTGGGCTCTTTCCCGTAAACACAATTAGGTAATCACAATTAGGTAATCACACACACACACACACACACACACACACACACACACACACACACACACACACACACACACACACACACACACACACACACATATATATATTAATAACACTGAACTGTTAACATCCAGTCTAAAATTATAGGAAAAGCCCATTAAATACAACAACGAATATATATATATATATATATATATATATATATATATATATATATATATATATATATATATATATATATATTTATATATATATATATATATATATATATATATATATATATATATATATAGGTACTTACTAAGTTCGTGACCTTAACTCGCCACCTTCTCAAAGGACTTTGAGAAGGTGGCCAGTCAAGGTCACGAAATTAATAAGTACTTCATATATATATATATATATATATATATATATATATATATATATATATATATATATATATATATATATATATATATATATATATATATATATATATATATATATATATATATCTATATATATATATATATATATATATATATATATATATATATATATATATATATATATATATATATATATATGTATATATGTATATATATATATATATATATATATATCTATATATCTATATATATATATATATATATATATATATATATATATATATATATATTCGTTGTTTTAATTCATGGGCTTTTCCTATTATATATATATATATATATATATATATATATATATATATATATATATATATATATATATATATAAACCCTACATAGTTTTACGCTCGCATACACTCACACATATGCATATATATACATATATACAAGCAAATACATACGTATATGCATACAGATTGCGGAGATAGAAGCTCAAGGGCCGGTATTAGAGAACATAAACCTTACAGCCACAGAGGTATGCAAAGCGCTGATGGATTTAGATGTTCATAAAGCTACAGGTCCTGATAACATATCCCCTCATGTACTTAAAAAATGCGCAAACTCAATATCAGTGGCACTGGGTATCATATTTAAAAAGTCACTGGAGTCAGGGGAGATTCCAAGAAGCTGGAAACAAGCAAATGTGATACCTATCTTCAAAAATGGAAGGAGGGATACGGCTCTGAACTATAGACCAGTTTCCTTGACCAGCATAGTTTGCAAAATTCTGGAGAAACTACTAAGGAAACATATCTCTCTTCACTTGGAATCCTTCAACTTTTTGTCAGTGAGGCAACATGGCTTCAGAGAAGGTAGATCAACAGTAACAAACTTATTAGAATTTTATGATGAGGTAAGCCGAATCTTACAGGAAAGAGAGGGCTGGGCAGACTGCATATTCCTAGACTTCCAGAAAGCGTTTGACACTGTTCCACATGGGAGACTTATTAGGAAGCTGCAAGCAATGGCGAGAATAGGTGGAAATGTCTTGGAATGGATAAAAACTTACTTAGAAGGAAGGGAACAGAGGGTTAGAGTAGGACACTCAGTGTCTGAATGGAGAAGAGTTAGTAGTGGAGTTCTACAGGGTTCAGTTTTAGGGCCACTTTTGTTCATTGTATATGTAAATGACCTACCAGAGTCTGTAAATTCATTCATGAATATGTTTGCAGATGATGCAAAGATTGTGAAGAAAGTAAAAAACGAGAACAATGGTAGAGAACTTCAGGAAGATCTAAATAGTCTGCATGAGTGGTCAGAAAAGTTGCTAATGAAATTCAGTACTTCAAAATGTAAGGTAATGAGAATGGGTACAAGTGCACGAGGACCAAGCTTGACTACTCGGTGGCTGGAGTACAACTTCAAGAGACAGAAAATGAGAGAGATCTAGGAGTAAATATACTGGCAGATTTGTCTCCAGAAATACATATAACTGGCATAGTAAAGGCAGCATATGCATTCTTATCAAATGTAAGGGTAGCCTTCAGGCACATGGACAAGGAAATGTTCAGAAATATTTATGTAACCTATGTGAGGCCAAAACTCGAATATGCAGCCCCCTTTTGGAATCCACACTTGGAAAAGCACATAGCTAAGCTTGAAAAAGTTCAAAAACATGCCACGAAACTGGTGCCAGACATACGCAATATCAGTTATGATGAGAGGCTGAGGGAATTAGACTTACCATCTCTGGAAGCTAGAAGATTGAGGGGGGATATGGTGAGTCTTTAAATTCCTTCATGGTTATGATAGAGAGGATAGGGATCGATATTTTGATATGGCTGGCTCTAGAACTAGAGGTCATAGCTTGAAGCTTCGTAAGAAAACTTCTTTGCAGGATGTAAGGAAATAGTTTTGCAGTGTAAGAGTAGTTGATAATTGGAATTGGCTAAGCGAGGAGGTAGTTAATGCTATCTCAATCCATAGTTTTAAGGACAGGTATGATAAGTATCACTAAGTATAAAATGGAACCGATGAGGAGACGGGAAGATATGAGCTTTGGGCTCTTTCCCGTAAACATAATTAGGTAATTGCAGAGAGAAATATATATATATATATATATATATATATATATATATATATATATATATATATATATATATATATATATATATAAACACTACCAAAGAAGCAAACATATTCATACACACAAGAATATACATACAAATAAAGTAAAAGAAAACTCCTATATTGGTGGATTATATGCAACAACTAACTCATATTTCATAATTCTCACAACAGATTTTGTACATCTCTTGTACATATTTGTTGTTAAATAAGGTCATCTACTCAACAACTGCAAAAAGTTAACTAAAATTGTTGTAATCTTCTATCAGATAAGTCCTCGTTTTCTCTCAGTTCCCTTACTCTAAGGGAGACTGCATCAACTACACACGGTGGTCACTTTTTCAAACTGGTGGCTCATACTCAATTTTGCCAATATCCAACACATTCTCTGTGAGTACTAGATTGAGCAATCATGGTTCATCCCCACCCATGGCCCTCCTTGATTTCAGCACATGCTAGTGACGGATATTTCTTTTTAAACAATTTAAAAATCTTGTTCCAAAAGAATTCTCCCCACTGTGATTACCTAATTGTGTTTACGGAAAGAGCCCAAAGCTCGTATCTGTGTTTGTCAGCATTTGTCCAATCTATCTCTCTATGATTAAAATCTCCCAAAATCCAAATCCTACACTTTATCTCTCACGTGATGTTAACAACTGAGTTTATAACTTGAAAAGTACCTAAATGACTTTCCTCATAAACATCTAGCCTATGTTGAGTCCTAGGTGGATTATATACAACAACCACTGTAATGCTCTCTGAACTAGTATTTATGCAAGCAACAAGAGGTTCATTGAACACACTTTCTATAGCAAGATTTATTTCTTTAACAAGAACCTTTCACTTACAGGCGATGCTATGCCTCCACTAGTCATCTCAGATATATCAACCCCCATTATTTTGAAGGCCTTAGGGAAAATAGTGACACAAATTATGTTTTCACTTAACTTAGTGTCTGCAGTTGCTATTATTTCTGCCATACTGTGCTGTGTCGTGAATCCTCTCCTTTAATTCTACTGCCTTACCAACTACCCCATCAGCATCTGTGTAGAGCAATCTTGATGAGGCTGTGACTCCTGATTTCCTAGCATTATCTTCTTTGCACTCATTTTGGCTGAATGGACCCTGAAAAAACAAAAATTGTTTCCTCTTCTTCATTTTATTCATTTAACATTTCATCTCCATATAAGAAGCTTTTAAACCTTTCCAGCTCTTCCTGTGAATAAGGCAGGACACCGTTTTAAATTCTTGAAGATCTTAAAAGTTTTTTGCCTTCAACAATATCTCCACATGTGTCCTCTCTCTCAAAAGTTACTTTAATTATTCTTGCCTTTCCATCTCTAGCGTATTTACCAATTAGGTGAATGTTTACAATATTCTCTGGATCACATACTACTCCAAGCTTCCTTATCAGGTCTAAAGCCCTCCCATTATCATCTTCATGTCTTCCCAGCCATGATGACTCCTGGGATTCTCTTATGTCTGAGATTATCCCTGACTACTCTTAATCAAATGCCTGTTTGATCAGTGGATTTGCCCTATCAATCCAAATATCTTTCATTTATCTATTACTGTTCCTTTGCAGTTAACTTTATTAACATTTCCAGTACCTTCTCTCTGAATATGACAAAAATATTGTAATACTCTCATGCTCCGTATTCAGCTCCTGAAAATCTCTTTTAAACTGTTCAATATTGTCCTTTATCTGAACATTCCAAGTTGGAATCTCATCTCTCTCAGAAGAGAGAAGTGTACTAACATTTATTTCATTTAGACTATCACCCAACTCTTTGTTGTTCTCTTCTTATATTTAGAAATTTTAATCTCTAGGTCATTCTTTTATTTTTTTTATTCGTTTCTCTAGTTTTTTCTTTCTTCTCCTTGTGTCTTGTTATTCTTCTCTAAATTATTATAATCTCTCTTATCATGTCATTCTCTTTCAACTTACTTTCAAAGTTTTCTTTCATTTCTCTTTCCATATTCTGAATTTTTATCATCCAAATCGTTTACAATGGCCAAAAGTTCCCTGAAAGCGCTTTTCAATTTCCTCAAAGCTACTCCCCCTCACACCACCTCCCGAAGATCCGCTACCAATCCTCCCACGACCAATGAGCAGGGGGGTTAGAGAGAGAGAGAGAGAGAGAGAGAGAGAGAGAGAGAGAGAGAGAGAGAGAGAGAGAGAGAGAGAGAGAGAGAGAGAGAGAGAGAGAGAGAGAGAGAGAGAGAGAGAGAGAGCATTTCTGAGTTTGTCACACAAAAATATTTATTTTCATATAATATCACACGGATTTGCTTTAATTTTTTATAAATACTAATCCAAATAACCTATTCAATAAACCATTTTCCTGATAATACACACACTTACCTAAAATTTGACTTTGTTAACAGTAAAAACCTACATGAATCAAAGCTTGAACATTGCAACTGAGGAAAAACAATTGAAGCCTAAAAATACAATTGTCACCCAAAGAAAACTATAGTTGAGCGATTTTCGTGCTTCATGTTATTTATTCTTAACTGCTAAACTAATCATTTCCGAAAAAAAAAGTATCTATAAAGACAATTTTTAAACCAAGAAAGGCAATCTCGGGATTAAGTTAATCACTAATAAACAAATAATAAAAATTCCTCCAATTTACACGAAAAAATTAAACAAAAATGACAGTCCTCTGATTGGCATCTCAACTCAACCAACACTGACAGCTTAAATTATTTGTATTATATTTTGAATACTAAACTTACCGTCATGAGACGAATATTTCTTAAAAATCCCTTTTTACATGACATCACTGTATCAAGTTAGTCAAAAGCAATTAATACTCCGAATTACACAAAGATTAGGTAAATTTGATGATATTGTTGCTAGAACGTTTACCTTTTTCCTACTTAATGGCCGTCTTCTCTCCCCTCTTTCCAAAGTTCAGCAAAGGATTGCTTATTTTCTTCATCACTGTCTCTCTTGTTAAAACAAACTATGGATCTACACACAGGGCATCCAAAATGGCAGCTAAAACTGAGGCTGAGAAGATGTGGGAGCCAGCCTGATGGGCAGGGAGACACTGCCAAAATCTTCATTGGATCGAATTTGGTAGGAGGCCTACTACGCATGTAGTAGGGCAGTGGTTTTCTACATTTTTGTGCCCAAGGCCCACTTTTGGCATCTCTAAATACTCAAGCCCCTCTGCCCTTCAGAACTGTATAATGATGATAATAAAATCATTATAAAGCATATTCAGAACACTGTATTAGTTCTACTTTTTTATTTATGAATTTAAGAATTGCCCTGTATGCATTGCAATCAAAACTCAAATTACTTTCTTATTTATGTAATTAAGTTTAGAAGATGTTTGTGGCTCCCCTGAGAACTGCCTATGGCCCACCCGTGGACCAAGGCCCACAGGCTGAAAACCACTGTGGTAGGGGGCTGGCTTTGGAAACGAGTAGGTCTGTCTCCATATCGCTGGTGTCTGGAAAGCCGGTTTTAACTGGCGTTGGATAGTGCAGGAGCCAGTTTGACAAGTAGAAAGACACTGCCAGTACCAATGAGTCAGTAGGGGCTTATACCTTGGTTGGTGATTAGGTCAAGCAGGAGGCTGTTCACGCGCCTAGTAGAGGGTCAGTCTTGGAGACAAGGGCGTTAGTCTCCATTTCGTTGGTGTGCAGAAGGGAGGTTCTAACTGACGTCAGAATGTGCAGGAACCAGCCTGATGGGCAGGGATGCCTGCTCAGGTTTATTGGACATTCTCTTGGAAGAAGAGATGGCATGGAGAGACAAGGAAAAGCAGAGATGTTTCACTCCAAAGGACCTTGGAGAGAGAAGTGGTGGCATGGAAAGGAAAGGCAAAGCATTTTTGTGTCACTCCAAAGGGGTCAACAAGGCAGTTGTGAAAAGAAGAGGAGACATTTTGAAGTTTTCTTGAAGACTTGATGAAGACTTACGTCACTGATCAAAATGGTCAGTATATATACACTTGAAGTGGGCTGCATAGTTATGTGTTGTACTCCCTGGGGAGTTATTATAAAAATAAGATCATGTTTACAAAGATGAGGTCAAGATGCCACCTGGAGGGTATTTTTAGGTTTATAGAAATAAGAAATAAATCGATTCATGATCAAGCCTTGACTTCAATCCTGAGGATAATTGATAATCTTTAAGTTTGAATGCTAAATTTTGTTTTAAATTGACAATTAATATCCAATTGTAACTTTAATTTATGCTCCAGTCAATTTTCCTTAGACCCAGTTATTGGAAAATTTATTTAAAATTTATTTAACAATATATATATATATATATATATATATATATATATATATATATATATATATATATATATATATATATATATATATATATATATATATATATATATATATATAAAACTTAAATGAATATAATAATAATAATATTAATAATAATAACAATAAGTAAGCATTATCGTTTTATTATTATTATTATTATTTATTATTATTCAGAGGAGGAAAAATATGATTCTCGGAGGGTAGCTTCATGGAAAAAGTAGCTTTGGGAGCAATCTCATCTTCCTAGATATTAATTTCGTGATGCAAAACAACCTACAAAAGAGATGATAATACGACAGGCGGGGGTAATGCTCATCATAATACCTGTATTTTCTTTCACCTTCTTGGCTTCTGTGGACTATGACTCAAAATCACGAAAGGATTTCATCGACATGTCCTCACCATTTGGCATCGAAACTGCTCAGCTATGTGACAGAAAAGACGAGCAAGTTTACTTCCATATACTGGCAAGAAACGAATGAGGAACCCTACGAGTATTATCTGTTAAATAACGAATCACACCTGTTCACACCACCTCAGAATAAATTGTCAGGTGTTTTTTGCATAATCTTTAATTCTGGGTGGGGCGGATAACACGTTTTTGTTCTGATTTACGGTATATTAGACGCTACAGAACTCACGGATCGAGATAGACAGACTGATAGATAGACATAAACATTAAAATAGATAAATATAGATATACAATTACGGATTTAGAGTTAAATCTATATAATATAAATATTTATTGATAGCTTTCCATATTATATATAATGAGATGAATAAAGTAATTGATGTTTTCCATTAGTACAATAAATTAATGCCAACGCGAATCCAGAATCTCATAACGCAGACTCACAGACTGTGCAGGCTGAACGGATTAGTGAAAGAGTGAGAGATAATAGAGTGACAGATCAACATTTTACAAGAACAGATGCAAGGCAGGCATACGAGCATTATTTCCACCGAGGCCCGAACTCTTGATGATACAACAGACTCCAAATATCTGAGGTTGTACTAACTGACCATGCTGAGTTGACGGAGGCTCCTGACGAGATATAACAATGTGAGAAATAATATATATGTCAACGCATGCAAATGCTCAAATAACGATACACAGACGAACAGTGAGATAGACAGATAGGCATATAGATAAAGAACGAGTACGTAGAGAGAGCAAGAAAATTGACGTATACACCTATTCTCTCTTCTCTCTCTCTCTCTCTCTCTCTCTCTCTCTCTCTCTCTCTCTCTCTCTCTCTCTCTCTCTCTCTCTCTCTCTCTCTCTTTCTCTCTCTCTCTCTCTCTCTCTCTCTCTCTCTCTCTCTCTCTCTCCCCTCTCTCTCTCTCTCTCTCTCTCTCTCTCTCTCTCTCTCTCTCTCTCTCTCTCTTTTCCTAGTGGCTGTAAGAGCCTATTAAAGAGTTTTTAACTATATTTGCAAAGGATGCAAAAAAATGTCAAAAAGTAAAAGATAAAAATAGTGGCAAGGCCTTTCAGACACCCTTAATGGTCACATGAGTGATCAAATAATTGGTTAATAAGAGTTAGAACTTCATATTATAAAACAATGAAAATGGCCATAAGTACACACTGACCCATATTAAGGTATTCTAAAATAGGAGATCAACTGGAAACAGTCTGAAAGTGAATGAGATGTAAGGGTCATGTATTTGCAAATTTCTCTCAAAAAATGTTTATAAGAAGCACAGTAAAGTCAGTATAATTTTTCTTTGTAGACATAAACATGGATATCAAATGTACTGACAAAGTAACTTATAGATATATTTACCTGTCTTAGGTGAGGCCTAAGCTTGAATATGCAGCACCCTTTCTGGAACCGCACATGAAATACAAATATTAACAAACTTGAGAAAGTTCAAAGCATTGCTATAAGGATGATGTCATAAATGCGAAATCTCAGGTACGGGGATAGGCTGAAGGAGTAACATTTACCACCCCTAGATGCCACGGTGAAAGACTGGGTTCGTGGAAATATTTTTTAAATTCCTCTATGGGCATGACAAAGTTCAGAGGGAGTGATACTCTGACTTTGGAGGCTCAAGGCTTACATAACTTTCTTTGAAGTATTATATGGAAAGTTCCTTATAGGATGTAAGGCAGTACATCTTTATTAAAAGAACAGCTGATATTTGGAAATCTAAATGCAAGAAATTGTAAATAATAAATATATTCTAAGTTTGAAGAAAAGATAAAATAAGTAGACCGAAGTCTATCAGTCTGAGGATATTTCGTTCATGAGCAATAGTGTCTTCCATCTTCGGATTGCAAGCCTATCAGAGACATTTGGTTTTGGTCTATGACTCCTTATCTTATATATTAGGAATGGCTTTCAAGAGGAGAGCCTCCCCTCATCCGCTACTCTTACAAAAACAAGTGTTAGTGAGTAAGAATTTAAAAGTCCAACCAAAACTCAGGGAGTTACGAACATTGTTCTTTCCCATAAGCAATATTAGGTACATACACACACACATACACACATGCATTCATTCATACATACATACA
>JAXCGZ010017084.1:17500-22500 GCA_037179515.1 Halocaridina rubra | reverse complement strand
TAGAAAAATTATTTCTTTACGTTTTATGCGTATAAATATTACCCCATTATGGAAGTGGTTAAAGACAGAATGGAGCTGGGGAATTAAGGCTGGATGCCCCTTCCTGATGCCCCACTGTGGGCTAAATCACGATTCTCTCATCCTCTTATCGAGTATTCTAGGGCTCTCTAAGAAAATTAATATATATATATATATATATATATATATATATATATATATATATATATATATATATATATATATATATATATATATATATATATATATATATATATATATATATATATATATACAACAACAGGCACTAACCAGAACAAGATTCTTCCCAGCACAAACAACCAACCTGGTAAAGAGTTGCAAAACAGCGAAGAAGATATAGAGTCAATCTCCACTACTCCTAACAACACAGCAACTGTCACTAACCAGGACACCCAAATTACATCTTCCAGCACAAATAACCAACCCAGCAATAGGCTGCAAAACAATGAAGAAAACAGAAAAGACAAAATAGCAGCAATCTCTATTCTAAACATTCCATCGAAGTCCTCTCCCCCACAGCCACAGTTGCCAAATAATGCAAGTGCAAGGGTTACAGCTCAAATATATATTCGCATTCCTGGCAACCCCTTTGTGAGAGAGATATGTAATACACTGACAAATCAAGGCATTCCTTCTGAAGAAGTCTTGATTAAGGAGCTTTCTCGCACACCAAACTGGGTTTCCTTCGCAATAACGATATCGAAAGGATTTGAATATGTGCTTTACAAACTGAATCAATGGCCTACAGGCACAAGTGTCCAGCCATTTCGTGGGAGCAAACAATGGACACAACCTGGGTATTCTACAAAATATCCCAAACTACAGTCATACCAAAATAAACATCAAAGAGCTAATGGAACAATCCCCTATACGCGAGACTACAGAAAGAGACACGATATAAACCTCTCTTATCGCCGTCCACGCACAAGAGACTTCTCCTGGAGTGATGGCTCTTACAACCCTAGACACTCACCTAGGCATACAAACTTTGGGAAGGCCCGATCATACCACGGCACGTACTCAAACCAGCGTTACACATCCAACGGCAGGTACAGACACCAGGATCCATGGGCTAACCCCAGAACACACTACAATGATGAATTCCCAGCAGAATCACACTGTCGAAACTACAACTATGACTATGGATACCACCCTAATGAAACATGGTAATACCTCGTCTCCTGTTGTTGCTGTTACTGCTGCCGATGTGAAAGTTACTTGTAAATATAATGATAGATTATCTGTCGTACATATAAATGCACAATCTCTGTTATCCCATATACTAGAAATTGAACATATGCTTGTACAAGAAAATATTGATGTTCTTTGCATTAGCGAATCATGGCTGTATCCGTCAATTAATAATGCATTTATTAATATTCCTTCATATAATATTTATCGCTATGACAGTGGTAGAGGTGGAGGTGTATGTTTATTTGTTAAAAATTATTTGAAGGCCACTGAACTAAATCTTGAAACTGAGAAGCACGAAGGAGTGGAAGATAAATGGATCTCTGTCCAACATAAAAAGTTTCCTTCTATTATCATAGGCTGCGTGTACCGCCACCCCAAAGCCCCGGTAACCTCTTTTAGCTATATTTTGGACGTTTTTAAGGAGATAATTTTAAAAAACAAACCAGTTTTTATATATGGCGATTTTAATGATGATCAACTAAAAAGAGAAAATAAAATGAGTAGACTTATTAAGAATTTAAATCTAGAACAGATTATAAATAAACCAACTAGAATCACTCCCACTTCAGTTTCCCAAATCGATCTAGTAATAACAAACTCCAAACATATGATAACTAAGTGTGACGTAATGCCAAGCCCTATAGCAGACCACGAGGAAATTGTAACGTCCCTAAATATTCGCAAACCAAAGAGACAACCAATCTTTAAAACATTCAGATGCTTAAGAAATTATTCACAAGAATTACTTTGTAGTTTACTTATGAATGAAGTACATAAATTAAATGAAATTCTATATACCGATAATATAAATATACAAGTAAGAATTTTAACCAGTGTCTTATCATCATGTATAGATCGATGTGCACCACTCGTGACAAGAGAAATATTTCGTCCCCCCGCTCCTTGGATAACAGATGACATAAAAAACATTATGAAAGAAAGAGACAAACTACAAAATGAAGTAAAACTACAAAGAGATAATATCCCTTTAAGAGAAAAGTTTACAGAGCATAAGAAACAAGTAAAATCATTATTAAGTAACAGTAAGAAACAGTATTACAAAAATGAATTTCAAAACGCTAAAGGCAATATCTCTGATACATGGAAAATTGCTAAAACCATGCTTTCCAATAACTGTAATAAAAGTAGTAACATATCAATTATACCCGATGAGGTAGATGTAAGTGCTAAAGCAGAAGAGTTCAATAATTTTTTCGCTGAAGTGGGGAAAAAAACCTTTGAAAAAACAAAAAAAGAAATAATAAATGAAATCAATAATAGTAATGGTGGTAATAATAATGATGATGGTAGTAGTAATAATAATAGTAATGTTGATAATGGTGTAAATAATAATGATGGTGGTAGTAATGGTAATGATAATAGTGATGATGGTAGTAATAATAATGTTAATGATGTCTTTAACCCTACTACAGTAGATTGTAATACAGTAATCTTAGTAATAAAAAATCTGAAAGACTCTAATGCATATGGATCAGATGGAATTTGTTTTCGTTTTATTAGAGATTCATTATTTGTAATAGCATATTATCTGACGGTAATAATCAATACTTCCATAGTTACCAATATTTACCCAGATTTATGGAAAAATCCCCATGTAATTCCTGGTTTTAAAAATGGAAATCCTGACGACGTCTCTAACTATAGACCAATCTCTTTACTACCAATTTTATCAAAGATACTTGAAAAGATTGTTGCAAATCAGTTAAGTGAGTTTCTTGAAAAAAATAAACTTATTGCAAAAAGTCAACACGGTTTCAGGCCAAAATTATCAACTGAAACTGCCTTATTGAAAATATCAGATGAAATATACAAAAATATAGATAACAAGAAAATATCATTGCTACTACTACTCGATCTTTCTAAAGCTTTTGATAGTGTACACCATACCATCTTATTAGAAAAATGCAAAAAAATGAACATTGACCCAAGCTGGTTCGAGAACTATTTAAAAAACCGCTACCAGTCAGTCAGAATAAAAGATGTAGTTTCAAGTCGCAAGAAGGTATTGTTTGGGGTCCCTCAGGGATCGATCCTAGGACCTATACTTTTTCTAATATATGTAAACGATCTAGTAAAATATTTACCTAACTGTTATGTCATTCAATATGCTGACGATACTCAAATCTTAATTGAAGGAGAAATTAATGATTTAGAAAATATTATTCGTGGAGCAGAAGAAATTTTGTATATGGCTAAACGTTACTTTCTAAAAAATGGTCTGTTACTTAATGAAACTAAAACCCAATCTATTCTTATCGGATCCAGACAATTATTATCAGAAGTTGATGACAATCTTCATATAAATTTTAACGGTAATATCATTAAGCCAATGAACTCGGTAAAGAACCTAGGTGTCTATTTTGACCGTTACATGAATTTTGAAGTGCATATAGATGAAATTTATAAAAAAGTAATGGGTACTCTAATATATCTAAATAGGGTAAAAGACTCATTTGAAACATCAACTCTTATAATAATTGTCCAGTCCTTAGCTATGAGTTTAATTAATTACTGTCTCGAAGTTTGGGGATGTACAAATAAGACTCAATTACAAAGAATACAAAAGTTACAAAACTTTGCAGCACGAGTGGCTGTTGGCAATGTAAGAAAAT
The DNA here is from genome assembly GCA_037179515.1 of Halocaridina rubra. Classification (NCBI taxonomy): domain Eukaryota; kingdom Metazoa; phylum Arthropoda; class Malacostraca; order Decapoda; family Atyidae; genus Halocaridina; species Halocaridina rubra. Next base: position 18,634 of record JAXCGZ010017084.1, on the reverse strand, counting down.
ACGAGCACATCTCTCCTGTTTTAAAAGATCTAGAATGGATAAAGATTAGAGATAAATATGTTTTTGATATATGTACCTTTGTTTTTAATATACTAAGAAACAATCTTCCTGATTGCTTGTATAATTTTTCTACAGTAAGCTCAGTTACCGGGTTAACTACCTGTCAAGGGGAAGATTTATTAGTACGAAGGTCTAAAACTGATATTGGCTCAAGAGATATAAACATTCGTGGACCTCATTTATATAATCAGCTTCCCAGAGAACTAAAAAATGCTGGTTCAGTGTATACTTTTAAATATAATCTTAAGAAGTTACTCTTAAAGGAAGATTTTACTTGTAAATTTTAATAGTACACTCATCTTTATGATTTGTTTGTTTTAGTATGTCTATATCGTACACCACAGATGTCTATCTGGAATATATATGCATCTTATTTGAATACCCAATGTACTTTGGTAATAAAGATTTATTATTATTATTATTATATTATTCCTAATGCTCCACCGTGGGTTCAACGGGAGTCCCTCACCTTCCGAGTCGAGTATATTATCCACTATATGACATATATGGAGGTCTCCAAGTAAGTTTATGAATATCTCTCTCTCTCTCTCTCTCTCTCTCTCTCTCTCTCTCTCTCTATATATATATATATATATATATATATATATATATATATATATATATATATATATATATATATATATATATATATATCCTGAAATTAATTAACCTGAAATTGAAAAGAGCCTCAAATCTAGAGAAAAAAAAATAGTCTTTTACCTTCATAAACGAGACAGCCACTGAAACAGCATCACAAAACGGTTAACTGAAACTACACCAACATATTAGATATATAATAACAGCATGGAATGACAAAAATGAAACTGCATCAATACCTGAGAAACGAAACAGCATCAACACATGGATTGTATTGGATGGGATAGGATAGGAGGGGGAAGAACAGTGACGGCGTCGAGTGAACTCTCTTAGCCCTATTCAGGGTGTCATCACTGAGGAGAGGGGGATAAAGGATGGAAAAGTGAGATAGCATGAACACCTTGAAATTAAAATATCACCATTGAAAGGTTAAATTAATAACATCAAAGCATTAGAAACGAAACAGTATTATGAAAC
>JAXCGZ010017084.1:10000-12500 GCA_037179515.1 Halocaridina rubra | reverse complement strand
GAGGATGCAGGAGAACGAACCTCTATCTGCAAACGTTTTGCCGCCTCCGTATCAGCTGATGCGCTCTCGCACGCTTTTTCCCAGATGATATACAAACCTTAACACAAACACAGTTAGAACAAGTGATATATCCACACAGTATGCTGGGTAAAGAGACACTGAAGCACATGGCAGCATGGCGGAAAAGTGCCTCCAAGGTGGTTGATTATTTACTAAAATAAAAAAAAACTTTAGAATTTTTTGCATGGGTGTTATTTGTGTATTTCGCATTTTTGTACTATTTTTTGGGGGTGTTACTCCAATTTTGCATATTTTAAACACGCACAATAAGCGAACTGAGTGTATATATATATATATATATATATATATATATATATATATATATATATATATATATATATATATATATATATATATATATATATATATATATATATATATCTGTGTGTGTGTGTATTGTGGGATTTACCTACATATGCTCACGAGAAATAGCGCTATGCTCGTAAGTCCCGGTGTCCTGGTCGATTTTGCGGTATCTCACTAACACTTATCATATCTATCCTTAAAACTATATATACATTTAGCATTTACTGCATCCTCCCTTAGCATCCTCACTTCCATTTATCAAAAATGCCTACTAAAAAAAGTACTTTTGTACGTTGCGCAACGAAATTTTCTTACAAAGACTCAAATTCTGAGTGTTCTTTGCATGTATACATGGATCATTTTGATACATGAAGATTGATCTGGAGCAAATTATCAAACATTCTATTCATGTTTTTGATTGACACAAACATGCAGTCAACACATTAGACCTATTTCTTACTTCTAACCCTTCAAACTACTCTTATTCTGTGCTTTCCACTCTGTGATCTCAATCTCTTCCATTTTCGTTCCCCTCCATCAGTCCCTCCTACTCAGCACCGCTTTGGCACTTTGAGAGTACCTAACATGAAAATGTGTATAACTTCTTCTTTAACTTCACATGGGATGTCTACTGCTTTTGGTCCTGCAACCCTGATCAGATAGCCCTAAAAGTTGCTGAGATCTTAACCTTGGGAATGGAGGCGTACATCCCCTACTCTGTGCAAACTTTTTCTCCCCCTAATCCTTAGTTTGACCGTGCCTGCTCCTTGGTTATTCAGGCCAGGGATGGGCTACACCAGTCTTACCAAGCCTCACCATCTGATTTAATTTGTTCTGCTATTATTGTAGCTAGGAATCGCTGTATTGCTCAGAATCGAAAGTATAAGGCTTTCTTGATTAAGAGGAAAGTTGATGACCTTAACTCTCCTCCCACTGACAAATATTTCTGGCCCTTAGCTAAAAACCTCTCCAAAAATTTCTGTAACTCAAGCTTTTCCCCTTTCATTAGTTCTGATAGTTCTATAGTTTGTTCTCCCAATGACAAAGCCACTCATTTTGGCTCTCATATTTCTTCCAACTCTTCTGTACGCGATTCCAGTGCACCTGTCTCTCAAGCATTACCCCTCTCTAACCCTATGCCCTCCCTTATCCTTTCTTCACACAAAGTTCATAAGGTTCTTCCTTCGCTAAAGATGAACAAGGCATAAGGTCCCGATGGTATCCATGCAAGGTTTCTTAAGGAGTTTGCAGATGAACTGGCTCCCGTGCTTTGCAGTCTTTTTCGTCTCATTCTCTCAACAAGTATCTATCATTCATCTTGGAAGCATGTTCTAGTGCAACCTGTTCCAAAGAAGGGTGAACATTGTATTCCCTCACACTACTGACCTATTGCCCTAACCACTTTTATTGCTAAAGTTTTTGAAACTTTGCTCAATGATCACTTTTTGAAATGTCTTGAATCTAACTCAATTATATCCAATCACCAGTACGGATTCTGCAAGGCAAGATCCACTGGCGACCTCCTGTCCTATCTTACTCATGTATGGTCATCTTCTCTAAGGATCTATGGGGAATCATATGTCTTCGCCCTTGATATCTCTAAGGCTTTTGACAGAGTCTGGCACAAGACTTTGTTGGCCAGTCTCCCTGCCAATGGCTTTACCCCTTCTCTCTGTTCTTTGATTTCCAGTTTTCTTTCTGACCATTTTATATCCGTGGTTGTTGATGGTGCAACATCTACCCCATTCCCTATTACCATTGTGTTCTACAGGGATCTGTTCTTTCACCTACTCTATTGCTTCTCTTCATCAATTATCTTTTTCAGTCCCCATCTTCCTCTCTTATTCACGCCCTTGCCAGGGATTCAACCCTTCATTTTTCCTCTGCCATTTGTTCACTTCATCCACTACTCGTAAGCAGTCTGGTATCACTCTTTCTTCTACTCTCAACTCTGATTTCCAGAGGGCATCTGAGTGGGGCACCCACAACTTAGTTAAATTTAATGCCTCCAAGACACAGTTTCTGGCTATCTCTTTATCCTCTTCTCCTCTTGATAGCCCTATTGTCTTCATAACCATCATAATTTACCTTCTTAATTCTATCAACATATTAGGATTCTAAACAGTCTCTAACT
>JAXCGZ010017084.1:0-5000 GCA_037179515.1 Halocaridina rubra | reverse complement strand
GAAAGCTTTAGATGGTATAATATAATTTCAGAATTTTGTTAGTTATCTTAAATAAATGCTCTGTTAGATATAGTAATACAATTCCTAAGGTTAAGATTATCCTTAAGTATACAAGTATATCCTTTTCCTTGAACGTTGGTCCCCTGGCGTGTTATGCTGTCCATAGTGTTTACTTTCATTTCTGGCACAAATTGTTTTCCCACGCGCACGTGTGTCTATTTGTCAGTCTTTGTATGGTGCGTATGCATATCTCTCTCTCTCTCTCTCTCTCTCTCTCTCTCTCTCTCTCTCTCTCTCTCTCTCTCTCTCTCTATCTATCTACTATCTATCTATCTATCTATCTATCTATATATCTATCTATATATCTGTCTCTATCTCTATTTCTCTCATTCACACACACACACACACACACACACACACACACACACACACACACACACACACACACACACACACACACACACACACACACACACACACACACACACACACACATACATATATATATATAATATATATATATATATATATATATATATATATATATATATACAAATATATATATATATATAAATATATATATATATATATATATATATATATATATATATATATATATATATATATATATATATATATATATATTTGTTTACCATATTATATATATATATATATATATATATATATATATATATATATATATATATATATATATATATATATATATATATATATATATATATATATTTGTTTACCATATTATATTATATATATATATATATATATATATATATATATATATATATATATATATATATATATATATATATATATATATATATATATATATATATATATATATATATATATATACTCACTTCAGAGTTATACAAAGTGAGTGAAATAATAATAATAATAATAATAATAATAATAATAATAATAATAATAATAATAATAATAATAATAATAAATCTGTATACAAGATAGTGAATAAAGATTTGCTATGAAGGCATAAATACAACGAATAAGTACAGAATTATATATAACATTAATGTACTGCTGAAACAATAAAGAATCCACCATGTCGACAATATTTAGTGTGGATGCCTCGATCACCTAGCGCAGTTGAAATCTTGAGGTGTTTGATCGGAGCAGCGACTAAAAGAGATTAGAGTCAACTCAAGATCTTCCAACATATTTTGCAGATGTTTCAAACCCTCATCATTTGAGTACTAATCAACGTCACGTTCTTGGATAATTTTAACCTCCACTTTGTCTTTCAGAGGTACACCAATGTATACAGTGGGGTTGATGTCCACTGAATTTCCAGACCAATCAGACCAATTGAAAAAAAATTAGTCTCAGAATCCTTCATCATATTTTGCACCTCATAGGCGCAAAAGCATGGACACTGTTGAGGATAAAGCACACTTCATCAGGATCTAACACGTTTCCAGATTCCTTCAAGAATGAGACCATCTTTTCCTCACAAATCTTTTTACAAATGTAAGCTCCCATCCAACTCTGTCTCTTTTCCTTGATTACCCACAAGAAGTGATGCACAGTGAAGAAACGAAAAATTCCATTGCCACTGGATGTCTCCCACAATTCTCAGTATCATTCAGTGTCTTCAGTCTCTTCCATGCTAAATGCCCAGATCCAGTCATTCTGAATATTGAGATGCCAAACAGTACAGATGAAAAATTCTTCACTTTGGCAGAGGTGGAGAAAGTCTTCTTGATCTCACCAAAACAAAATGTCATAAAACCATAGGCAATTCTCAGAATGAGAGCAAATGCATGGGTTTTAGAGTCACATGAAACACCTCATCCCTGCTCGCAAGCAGTACCAACTAACCATGTGCCGATAGTCTTCCTTCACCACTCACTGAGTATTACACAACATTTGCATTGATTTTATGTTGCTCCCTGCACAATTCTGCACTGATGTTTTTGCTTCCCTGGGAGGGTTTTTCTGGTACATGGGAAACAAGGGTCCTACTGATCGTGGCTTCGTTTTCTCGCATTTAATTCGAATCTCAGCTATATATTCATTAACAATAATTACTAATGTGTTTTTTTATTATTGTCAATGAATATATAGCTGATATTCGAAATTATGCGAAAAACGAAGCCATGAGTAGGGTTAGGAATAAATGTTGAATTGTTTATATTGTGTCAAAATTCGTTTTTAGCATTGCATTTAGGTTTTACAGTTATAATTCCAACAATTCTATTCAAATCCCATTCTTTTGGAGTATTTTGGTCAGGTTTTTATATAATTTAAAAAAAAAAATTATCGTTTCCATTCTTCCAATTATCAGTAACACAACTCTGAAATCGGCCCAGTCTGTTGGTGATCTTCATCCGGGTAATAAGGGTAGCCTACCTTCCAAGGCCACATGAGGCATTTACTAGGAATCGGTCAACAATACAAGTAGCTTCACTGTCTCCAAATTTTAAAGCCATAGGGGCAAGCCCACCACCAACATAACTCTGGAAGCAATGAAGAGCAAACTTACAATAATAAAATGTACAATAAACAGCCCTAGCTCCCTTGCAAAACGTTTTGTACCACTCTGTACATTTGATGTAATCCCCTTATAAGAGGCTGTTGTGTCAGAGCATAACCATGATTCTAAATTCAATTTCAACTTCAAAAACTTTACTTCCATTATGACAAAGGTTCTTTTGTAACAAAACTTAAAAATACAATTATAAGTAAACAAATAAACTTTTTACGGAATGAACAGACAAAGGAGATTCCAAGTCCCCTCACTTCGCCTCATTCAGTCGACTTCTATGACATGCAGGGAACATGTAGGGGTATTCTTGCCCCAAACCCAGGGGAAGAAATAAGAAAATGTAGGTTTAGAAAGAGAAAGATAATGAACTATGGGAGGTAGAGGCCACTTAGCTTCTCATTTTGATGGAATCCACCCAATTCCAAGAAACAAAGAAGAATTTATAAAGATAGATAGATAGATAGATAGATAGATAGATAGATAGATAGATAGATAGATAGAGAGAGAGAGAGAGAGAGAGAGAGAGAGAGAGAGAGAGAGAGAGAGAGAGAGAGAGAGAGAGGACAGAGAATGGACTATGGGAGGCAGAGGCCGCTCAACTCCTCATTTGGATATAATCCATCCATTTCCAAGACAGAAAAGAGAAATTAATATAATAATAATAATAATAATAATAATAATAATAATAATAATAATAATAATAATAATAATAATAATAATAATAATAATAATAATAATAATAACCTTTCTAAAGGACAGTTTTTTTTTTATTTATTCAGATAACTGTACATGGGGACATGTGCACATGGGCACTCCCAGTCATATTGCAGTTGATAACATTACAATCTATGTGGTTATGTAAAAATAACATACTAATAGAATTTGCAATTAATTTAAAATATCATAGCAAGTAATTAATAATAAAATATAGTGTAATAATTGAAGAGTACTTGAAGAGTAATCATTGTGACAATATTTTCAATAGCCCTTGTTGAGTGCTATCATTTAAATTCCGTACTACTGCAGACAATTTGAAGCAGATATAGAATACAATTTTCAGGTTAGAATAATAAGTAGGTACATACATATATATATATACACACACATACATACACACACATATATATATATATATATATATATATATATATATATATATATATATATATATATATATATATATATATATATATATATGCATGCATTAATTAGATGAGCAATAGAAACACCACTGGGGCTTCATAGCCATACATATCAAGGAGAGAGAGAGAGAGAGAGAGAGAGAGAGAGAGAGAGAGAGAGAGAGAGAGAGAGAGAGAGAGAGAGAGAGAGAGAGAGAGAGAGAGAGAGAGAGAGAGAGAGAGAGAGAGAGAGAGAGAGAGAGAGAGAGAGAGAGAGAGTGAGTTTGTGGTATTCATTTCAGCAAAAGGAGTTATTCGTCCTTACTACAGATAAAGACACATCCATGCATACTCAGACACATCATTGTCATCTGAGGGTAACACAGCAGAGGAAAGTGCATGTACTTAATTGCATATACGTACACATATAAACCTGAACATACATACATACATACACATAAACACAGTGCCATATAATGGAGGATAAATTTGGAAGGAAAAGAAAGAGAAAGACTGAAAGCCTCTCCCCCTCTCCACCCTTCAAATTATGTACGTGAGAGAGAATTACGTCAATTAATCCATTATCACTATTATCACAACCATTGCTACCACCATCATGATTATTATTATCATCATCATTATTATTATTATCATTATTATTATTATTATCATTATTATTATTACTATTATTATTATTATTATTGTTATTATTATTATTATTATTATTATTATTACCATCATCATTACTACAGCTTTTGTATATAGATAGAGTTATGAATCAAAAGTAGTAATTATTGATACATATAGACATGCACATACACATACATATACACATATACATACATATATACATATAAATACATATACACATACATATACATATACACATACATGCACACATGTACACACATATACATACATATGAGCTCTTGAGGGAGGGGGTTAGAATACTTCCTCCATGTTCCCCTGCGTGTCGTAAGAGTAGACTAAGTGGGGCGGAGCGAAGGAATGAAAGAACCCTTCTCTGTACTTTCTCTTCCCAGAAAGTCAGAGCATTATTCCTTTACTCAGCCACTCACCTTATAAGGGGAAAAGTGGCTTATGTATATAAAAAGGCATATGAGAGAGAGAGAGAGAGAGAGAGAGAGAGAGAGAGAGAGAGAGAGAGAGAGAGAGAGAGAGAGAGAGAGAGAGAGAGAGAGAGAGAGAGAGAGAGAGAGAGAGAGAGAGAGAGAGAGAGAGAAGGTATTCCCTCCACCCCTCTCTCTCTTTTTTTTTTTTTTTTTTTTTTTTTTTTTTTTTTTTTTTCAAAGTTATAGAAATATCAGATAATATACAAGAAAGTAGACTAAGAT
>JAXCGZ010017083.1:110000-142500 GCA_037179515.1 Halocaridina rubra | reverse complement strand
TTCTGTGGTGTAGTGGTAGCGCCTTGACTTAGTAATCATAAGTCCTAGGTTCGAGTCCCGGTCGGGGTAAAAAATGATTCATGTTTTCACATATGTAATGTGCTTATTTGATAATTTCATGGCCCGAATGAGATTGGGAATTGAATTAAATGCTAAAATGAAGCCACGAGTGAGGTTGGGGAATCTGTAATATGAACATAGTGGCATTCAGTTAGAATGCGTTCATTCCTAAGTATAGCAGATATGAGCTATAAGGTTGGGTTCCTTTTAACCTTCTGTGGTGTAGTGGTAGCGCCTTGACTTAGTAATCATAAGTCCTAGGTTCGAGTCCCGGTCGGGGTAAAAAATGATTCATGTTTTCACATATGTAATGTGCTTATTTGATAATATCTACATATATATACATATCTACATATATATACATAGCCATATATATGTACATATCTACATATATATATATATATATATATATATATATATATATATATATATATATATATATATATATATATGTATATATATATATATATATATATATATATATATATGCACACATACTCATACACACACACACCAGTAGTTTCATGCAATATAGAAATGTGATAACCATAAAAATAATAGAATTTTGATGTTTAGGTTACTTTGAATTGTGAATACACTGGGATATGTGATTGACGCATTATATTGACCTTTCTGTGTTTAGATCATTAATTCTGCATTTTATCTCTTTCACCCTTACTCCTTCAGCATCCTGGAAGAGGTTCCGGATATTTATCTCCCTATGCTGTGGTTTGAGGAGACCGCATCCATTCCAGAGGATGCGACCAAGCAGCTGTGGACACTACAGTTTTTAATGTCGACTCCAACTTTAACGATCTGTTTTTCTCTTACCTTGCTTATTGGAATTGCTATAATTACCTATATCGTTTTCGTTATATATCAGCTTCAAAATCGCCCTGAAGAGAAGTATGATGATCGCTTCCCCGAAGGTATATAAATCTCAAGAGGACAAGTATGATACGTGGTCATGTATATTGATACTCCGGTGTTGCGTCTTGGCAAGTACACGAATTGTATTAGTCAGTTTTATCACAGAGGAACTCCAGAATTATAGACAATTGAAAGAATCCACAATGTGGCTTGTCAGATGGTAAGAAGTAGTGTTTGAGACGGCAAAGCTGCGTTACATTTTTTGTAGCATGGAAAAATGCAAATTACATAGGTCGCCTGTTGAATGGATGCCTGTGCATTTCTCTCTTAGATGGAATCGAACATTACTGTCTATTTTCAGATGGAAATGCTCTCATTACAGTCTTAAATCAGATGGCTAGATGCATTACTATCTCTATCAAATGGACTTACTTTAGTATTACATCGCATGGAACTGCTCTCATTACAGTCTTAAATCAGATGGCTAAATGCATTACAATCTCTATCAAGAGGACTTAATTTAGTATTACATTGCATAGAACTGCTCATCGCGCGCACACAAAATGGAAAAATGCAAGTTAGTTGTTTGTGTGAAGGAAGTCCATCATTATCTGAAGTAGACAAGATTTCAAGAATTACTCACGCTTTCGTTAATAGCATTTTTTTTTCTATTTTATCTTTTTGTCTGTATATATATAATATTTCCGTCTCTATATTTTTTTTTCACTAAGCTCATTGAGGTCTTGATTATTTAATTTGCTTACTGCATTAATATTAAGAGTATGTTGTTCATACTGAATATATTATGTATAATAATTGTATTTATAGATATTTTAGCGCAGGGTAAATATTTTTTTACTTGAGAATATTATAGTCTTGTATCATTCATACTGACCTAAGCGAATAAATAAACTCTTGTCGAGATCTTTCTCTGTTTCTTTTATGGTACACACACACACACGCACACGCACACGCACTCGCACTCGCACTCGCACACGCACACGCACGCATACGCATACACCTACAGCTGCACCTACGCGCGAGCACGCATAAACCCTTGAAATTTTATCCGGCCGTAAATTTTTACCACAAAGCCAATACTAGTCTTTGAGAGATTGCCATTGGGTCATTGTGGTTTATTTTAGGACAAGTTATACACCTGGAGGGTGTTCCTCCGGACCAAATCCTACTCATTTAGTTTCTCTTCGTCACTGATTATCTTGTAAATCGCATCATGAACTGAATACATAATTTTCCAGTATCTTTTTGAAGAACAAAACAAAAATGTTAGGAAAGCATCAAATATGTGTGGCCTCCGAGAAGTTGCCTTAATTAGTTACCTGAGGAAGAGAGTGAGTGAGTGTGTGAGTGAGAGATGAACTGTGACTGTGGTGTTTTCTCGATAAATGGGCTGGAAAATATTTGAAGACTGGAAACTGTATGTCGCCATAAATGTTCCAAACGAAATGGGAGAGGAAATAGTCTCTGGACACGAAAAAATTGCCTTTGGGTATTAAAGACGAGAAGCTAATGAGTTGGTACTGTTCGACGAAGAGGTTTGAGTTTTTGTAGTGTAAAGAAGTCTGGATAATATCACTTAAGGCATGCCCAGACGAGCGGGCTCGATCGGCGGACATGTCCGTCATCGGGCTCTTACAACTGGCAAACCAGCGAAATGGTTGTGCCCATGTTAAGCGAAGTCACCAGCTGGTGCCCGGTGGTCGGAGGCAAGTACTGGAGGTACGACACTGCCAGACGTAAGTTAACATATGGGACCCATAGAAGCCTTGCCTCCCACTTTTCACACTGTTGTAAACAGTGCACAACGGAAACCTGCAATGTCTATCCCAGAGTCTTGCAGTGATCCTCCCAGTATTTGCTGTTCAAAACCACTTACAGCTAAGTTAATGCAGTGGTACTGGCTACCATGTTTATTGTACGACACTCGACATGGTACTGGCACCGTCGGCCATTCCCACCCATTCATCACCTCTGCCGTGTGGACAACATTCACTGGTATGCCTAGCAGAATTTGCCCACCATGCAGTCCGGCGGACACGCCCGTTTGTCTGGACAGGCCTTTATTCCATAATATGTCAAGTTAGGATTTTGTCCCTCAGGTGACACATTCTGCACTTTAATTGTTTATATAATTTTTTTTTATTGAAAATGAAGTGAAATAGACTTTTTTTCACAGACAAAAGCATTTGGCTAGCTCATATAATGAGAAAGGCAAATTACTCACATATATGCTAGAGAGATTAAGGAGATCTATTTGTTGTACTGGGAAGAAATAAAGGACACACATTTTAGAGAGAGGGTATATAAGTATACGTGGATGGGTAGGATAAGTGGACACAGAGCATTGTTTTTCTTTGAGCTTGGTGAATGAGCTTATAAAGATGGGAGCGCTGAATTTGCTTACATGTCATGGTGTAAGTCAAGAGTATGCCAAACTGATCTCAGAATGAGACAGAGGAGTGGTTGGAGGGAAAAAGGAGAATGAAAGTGACATGTATGGAGGCAGAAATATGATCTAGTCAGCAATAGCTTCAGAGAATTGAGAATAGTATACTGAGAAATACAATAAGAGTAGACCGGGGGGGATTTGTAATGGCAAGTGCGAAATAAGGAGATTAGGAAAGGCAAAGACATGTGGAATAAGGAATTCAGTGGACTGATGATAAAAGATCAAAAGAGGTGACGGGTTGGCAGTAACACATTCAAGAACTATAACTCAAAGAAGGAAGTTGCATTTTGAGAGGTTGGCAAGCAGGAGAGAATGGAAGCTTACTTATTGGCTGCTGAAGAGATAAGAGAGAACTTTGGGAAAAACTCGAAGAAGCAATAATATTGAAAATCTTTCCGTTACTGTTCCTGAAATTTTGAAGAGAATTGAAAACCGTTTGGCTGTAAAGCCGTGTAGTATCTATTCAACGAGTGATTAGACATAAAAGATAAAACTCCTTGATATATCATATGAATCATGACCCAGAGATTGGCCTTACGAATTATCTAGTCCCAGAAAAACAATGTCAGCTCAGATAAGGTCATGGCTGTGTTTCACAAGTCATTAGTCTTAGGGGTATGGGTGGCATACCGTTTGAGACAGGTATTCATAAAAGCACACGTTTCAGATTTTTTATAATAGGAAGACATTTAAACATTCGGTTGGGAAAAGTGATGTTAGGTAAAGTCCAGCTCAAGATAGAGGTTTATTGTCAACATGACTGCCTAATCTATATACACACACTGTTATAAGAGATGTGGAGGTGAGAGCGTTGGAACATGGAAGAGGGAGGTAGGAGTCGGGATTGAAAAGTTGATATTCGTCTATTGCACTTCATTGGTAGTTAATTCATAGACAACATGATGGGAGTTGGAGAAACTCGGTGGGTCTTAAGGAGAAAGAATAACATAGGTAAAACCTAAGGTGTTGAGCTGCAGTAGAGAGTATTAAGTATGTACAATGAAGCAAGCATAATTGGTATAGTACTTGTGAGGAGGTCGACAGTTTTACATATTTGTGAGTGAGTATACAAGCTGTTGATAGCCAGGGAATGGAGATAAAGCTTAGTCGAGGTAATTTTGAAGGGTGTGTGGAAGGAGAGGTCTGTATGGAGACGCCTAATTGTGAGTTTGTGTGAAAGTAGTTGCTCTCACAATACTGTATATTAATGATTGTTGCAGCGTGAATGTTATGAGAATAAGAAAATGGAAGTGCTGAATATGAATAAATTTATTGAGTCAATTAAATTCACAGGGTAACAAATGTTTGAGAGCTAGAAGTATGGGAACATGAGAAATTCAATAAAAAGAGTTGGACAGATTGACTAAGCTGTTTTGAGATCAGTAAAAGCAAAGAAAAACGATAATGGAGGGATGGGGTGAGTTAACTTTGTTCACATTAGTCAATAAACAATAAGGTGAGAAGCAAACAAAAGCCAACTAAAGTGATTCAAGTGAAACGAGGACATGATGCCAGTGAGCAGCACCAAGCCCTAGCAATGGAATCAAGCTAAACTTGGGACAAATCTGGGGCTTTGGGTTTGAAATGTCATGCGTATTGCCACACTTTTTGACTCTGGTGGAAAGATGCATTATGTATATAATGATATAAACAAATAAATAAATAATATATATATATATATATATATATATATATATATATATATATATATATATATATATATATATATATATATATATATATATATATATATATATATATATATTGTAAGCCATATTTGTAATTAAGTTGAACATTTTTATACATGTATAAGAAGCATAATCAAAATTTCCTTTGAACTAAGAGCATAATTATAAAGCTTTAGGATAAAGATCAAAGACAGTAGTGTTCAAATCTTTCAACTTTATTTTTTAATTTGCAGTAACATTCATATAGAAGTAATAGATATTAAGTTAAATTCTGTATATACATTATAAAATTCGTTCTGCACTCTCATGCATTCAATAAACTTCTTATGGATTTGTATGGCACTGTAAAAATTTAAGGAAGAATGGTGGCTCTATATAACTGCAACACCTTTGTACAAAAACATAGAACATAACCTTAGATATCGATGCCAAATGTAATTTCGAAATTGGTTTCCTCCTCTCGCATTATTGATGCCCGAATCTTGGCTTTAATGCCTGCACTCGTGTCACTTCTCCTCCTCTCTTCTCGCACCATGAGACAATTAAGGCCGTCCATTCCTTGAACGACACGTCCGAGACGTAAGGCAGGAAAATTGCCTAGATCTCTCACCACGACCGAGAGATTAGCCGAAGACTGAGAATCCACAATGAGGTCCCCTTTGGAAATGCCTCCAGTGGCAGCAGCTAGGCCAAGACCTCCTGAAGCCAATTCGATGTTTTGAAAGCCGATTTTAACCAGAGTGGGTGTTGATGGTGATGCAGGATTTGCTGAGATATTCATATAGGATGCCACCAGCCTTGATTTTTTTTTGCCTCCCATCATCATTTGCTTCTCGACTATGCTGAACGAGTCTTCTGCGGGTGTAAGGCCTTGTAAACGAAGAGTGCGCGGAGAATAGGCGGCAGTGTGACGTTGTCGTTTGAGGTAATGGTCAACGTGTTCCATAGATGGTGCTACGACCAATGTTATGTCGGTGTCAGTGGAATTTGTAATGTGGATGAAGTATCTGCAAGTATATATATCACACATAGTGAATATGTTCATTATCCACTGGCCTTTATTGATATGGGCTAGTGGAGACAGAAGAATTGATTTGTAATGGCATATTTTTTATTCAAATTTCCTTCCGATATAAAACCAAGGTGAATTACTTCTAAATAGTCACCCTTATACCCCTACTTAACAATTCAGTCATATACTAACTGCCCTATTTATTCATTCATATTCTAAGTGTCCTATTATTTCCATTTATTAGTAAGACCTTTCACTAATTAGCAGTTTATAGATTTATGCTTTTCTCTCTCTCTGTTTATGTCCATAAATACCTAAATTCTGACTGCAGGTGCTCATAATATTTTAATATTTTATATAATTATTTGATAGGGCAGTTTGGATGTTATTTCTTTGTCCATGAGGAACTTCGCCTTGGCTGTAGTGATGCTCCTTTTGAGTATAGTTCTCAGATATTAAGAAGTTTGTTCTATACGCAGAATTCATTGTATTGTATACCTTTTTTATGAGTGTGACACTGGGACAGGCAAGGAAATTGCCCTAATCAGCCGTATGCACTAAGAAAACATTTAGGCAAAGAAAAAGTAGACGTTTAAGGACAAGGGAGAAATAAGGAAATGACACACAATAGGAAAAGGGCAGGCTGAAAAAATAGTCGAAGTATTAAAGCCTTAGAGATATGGAAGAATTAGGCCCTGAGATGAAGATACATCGGCTTGTTGAAGGAAGATAGGTTGTAAGAATTAGGAAAGACAGAAGAAAGAATAGAGTACCAGAGTCTAGAGGTGTATGGGAAGAAGCAATCACTGCACTGACCAATCCACACACTAAAAATCACCACACAGTACCTGTGAGATGAGAACGCATGGCAAGTGTTTCATGATCTTGGCAGCGGGGGAGGAATGCAACTCACCAACTCATCAGAGCAGTGATGGAAGTAGTAACGATAGAAATGAGAATGGGATGACACCTTAGGACGAAGCGAAAGAGCATCAAGATTAGAAGAAAGAGAAGGGTCAGTGATGAGTCTGATTGCCTTAGATTCAACCCAATCAAGGAGATAAGTTTAAGTAGCACCCCAGATGTCCGAGCAGTGTTCTAAGCAGTGACGGATAGGACCTTTATAGATATTAAGTAACTGAATAGAGGAAAAGTAATGATGAGAACATTTTGTGACTCCTCCAAGACAATCAAGTGGCAATTTAGATTCCAAATATTTTGATAGAATTAAGAGGGTAAATTCTGTTAGTTTTGAAGATAATAGGGCTATCAGGAGGAGAAGAAGATAAAGAGATAGCCAGAAGCTCTGTCTTGAAGGCATTAAATTTAAGTAAATCTTGGGTTCCCCACTGTGCTCTTATCTGTAAATCAAAAGTTGAGAGTTGAAGAAAGAGTGATACGAGGCTGATTACTAGTAGCAGATGAAGGCTTTGAAGAGAAGGCAGAAGAAAAATGAAAGGTAGAATCATCAGCAAAAGCGTGGAGAAGAAAGGAGAATGGGGACTGGAGAAGGTCGTTGATGAAGTGAAAAGGAATAGAGTAGGTGAAAGAACAGAGCCCTGTGGAACACCACTGGTAATTGGTAATGAGCTAGATATTGCTCTGTCAACAACCACATGTGTAAAGCGGTCAGAAAGAAAACTAGAACAGAGAGAAAGGTTAAGGCCATAAGCAAGGAGTTTGGTCAAGAGAGCCATGTGCCATACTCTGTCAAAAGTCTTAGAGATATCAAGGGCGACAACAAAGGATATCCCAAAGTTCCTCATAAAAGATGACCATACATAATTAAGATAGGACAGGAGGTCATCAGTGGATCTGGCCTTGCAAGAGCCATACTGGTAATCAGATATAAGTGAGTTAGATTCAGAATGCTTTAGAAACGAGAATTGAGCAAAGTTTCAAAATCTTTAGCGATAGAAGAAGTTAGGCCAAAAGGTTGGTAGTTTGAAAGAATAGAGTGATCACAATTCTTAGGAACAGGCTGAACTTGAGCGTGTTTCCAAGATGAGGGATAGATACTGTTTGAGAGAATGAGGTGCAAAAGACTGCAAAGCACAGAGCCAGTTCATCTGCAAACTCCTTAAATAACCTTGCAGGGATGCCATAGGGTCTGGATGCCTTTTTGTCTCTAGAGAGCAAAGAACCTCATGGTCTTTGCATGAAGAAAAAATAAACTAGGGCATAGGATTATAAATTAGTAAAGTGCGAGGAATATGTGCTCCAGGATCACTTATGGAAGAGTTGGCAGAAAATGCGAGCCTAAGAGAGTGGCTTTGTCGGTGGAAGAACAGCTGTAGAACCACCCGGACAAATGAGAGGGGGAAAGCTTGAGTTACAGAAGGTTTTGGCTAAGGACCAGAAATGTTGGAGAGGAGTTGAGGTCATCAACTTTCCTTCTTGAAAGAAAGCTTTAGACCTTCGAATCTGAGCAGTGCAGTGATATCTAGCTGTAATAAAAGAAGAGCAAGTTAAATCAAAAGGAGAGGCTTAGTATGACTGGTATGGCCGATTCCTGGCCTGAATAGCCATGGAGCAGGCACAGTCATATCAAGGATTAGGGAGAGAAAAAGATTTCATAGAGGAGGGGATGAATGCCACTATTTCCAAGGCTATGATCTCGACAACGTATAAGGCAAGCTGCTCAGGGTTGCAAGTCTAAAAGCAGTGGTCATTCTATGGGAAGTCAAAGTGAAAGCTAAGCAAATCGTCAAGTTGGGTATGCTCGAAGTGCCAAAAGTGGCACTGAGTAGGAGGAATTGATAGAGGGGGAGCAAATATGGTAGAGATTTAGATCAAAGCATGTTCAGATTTACCAAGAGGGGAAAGTGCAAAATATGAATAACTTGAAGAATTAAAAGTACAGAATAGGTTAAGAGTGCTAGCTGCATCGTCGTGGCGATCGGGAACAGGATAAGATGTATGATACTTACTCCAGATCATGAGGAACAGTGAAAACAAGGGCCTCACTTTCTTACACATCTGTGTGAGAAGAATAACACCACTGACTGTTGTGTACTTTGAAGTCTCCAATATAGAGAACTTCAACATGTGGATGAGAAGATAGCAAGGACTCATGGCAAGGGAACATATATTCAAGGATGGACACTAAGTCAGCAGAGTTAGGAGAGCAGTAGCAGAAGCAAATATACACAGTGGTAGTGGAGAGATAAATCTTCAGCTAGAGAACAACAAAGTCAAGAGATTCAAGGTCTATGAGCCTTGCAATAGGAGTGTTAGTGTTATAGCAGGCACAGATCCCACCTTTGGAATGGAAACGAGAGTACAGGGTGAGTGAGAGATTTGTAATAGGTTATGGAATGTACAACTAGATAGCTTGATTTCAGAAAAAAAGGAGGAGGTTAGGGAGGGATGTACCCAAGTGCTGTTCCACGGGTAAAATATTTGAGTTCAGATCACGG
Organism: Halocaridina rubra; assembly: GCA_037179515.1. Classification (NCBI taxonomy): domain Eukaryota; kingdom Metazoa; phylum Arthropoda; class Malacostraca; order Decapoda; family Atyidae; genus Halocaridina; species Halocaridina rubra. The sequence continues at coordinate 132,981 of JAXCGZ010017083.1, read as the reverse complement.
ATGATGGAAAAGTGAAGAGTGAGAGAAGCAGATCTATCAGGAGGTGCAAGGTTAATGGCAGAACCATTATTACCACTGAGTGTGTCTACCTTTACGCCAATAGTGGAGCCAACCTTTCTTTCTATTTCTCCAGTAATACCTTTCAAAAAATCTTTTCCTTGCCAAATAGGTCGGATGACTGGATATTTTTGGATGATATCCAAAGAACTTCTCTGACCTACCAAATGTATTTCTGTATTTGATCTGTATGATTTGACTTGTCGAAATTAAATCTACATTAGATATCCCACAGAGTCTTTGTTAAGAAACACTGTCTATAGCTGTTAATGTACTAGTCTTACCATTTTCTTTTCTAACTAGATAACTTAAGCAAATTTGACCATATATTAACGTTACCTTATATCTGGGTTAAAAATAATGTATGGAATGAGGCTATGTAGAAGGAGGTTCCTCGAATTCTTTGGAAATGAGAAAGGTTCTCTTTTATCTATGATTTCACTTCTTTTAAGTTTTGAGTTTCTATTAACATTGATTTCTTGTCCAGTTCTTTCTCTTCCTGTGAGATTTTCATCAAATTGGCTTTGCGTTGTGATGGTACTGTGATTGGGAATGTTTTCATCCTGAGTAAATTTTATAAAAATTAGTATATAATTTTTTTAATCAAAATCATGAATACATTATGTACTAAAGTGGAAAACGTGAACCAAATTATCAGTTGACAACTTAGTAATTTTTCAGACTTAGGTCACAGATTATATGGAATATGTTGGTCACATGATGTTTTTAACCAATTAAAACTAGGGTGAAGAATTTTACGTAGTCGCTCAGCATAGTTTATCAGTGTAGTATATAGAACGATAAATGATCCATTGGAGTTTTTTCACTTAACATTACGTCCTCAATTTGTATTAAATTAAAGAGATTTCTTTACCTTTTCGCCTAAATTTGAATTTCGTGTGGAATCTCTTGGACTATTCTCCAGATATGGCTGTAGGAGATGACTGAGATGGATCCAAGGGGTTGGCAGAAGCCAGTCGTTTATTCTGGAATGGATTTTGATCTCTATACATGATACGCACAAGGAATATTTAAGTATAGCAAGGCTTATGAATGACTGGATAGATTAGGAACGAATGTTTAAGGACTCGCCTAGGTACACCCACTTAAGATGAGTACAGTAGGTGTGCTTGTGAAGCTAACTTTTATTTCTTTTTTTATCTCGTTCCTTGACATCGTTTTGAATTGAAAAAGTTGTTTCGGTGATTAAATAAACAAAATAAGTCATGAGGAGGTGAATAAGGCCAAAAAAGGGTGTTGGAAGACTAGATATATTCAGATATTTATCATCCATTTCAAGGCAGCCTTATGAAACTCTTTGCAGGATTATCTTTTCATATATTATAGATATGAGCTTGCCATTTTGTTTTATCTTATCTGCACACAATGAAGCTGTACATTATGAATTGCTATTTAATGTTTGACTTTATTGAGTGTATTTATTGAAATTGCTTCAAAATTAACATACCTGATATAAAATTTGTCATTGGACGCATTTATATTTCTTAACAGCCTGCATCTGATGGCTAAGTACACTATGGGACCCCAATCATGCTGTCTCTCTTCCCACTCCTGTATCTTCTGTCGAATAGCTTTCAAGTTCTTGCTCTCATCGATAATAGCCTGTGCTTCTTCAATGACCTTCTGCACATATTTTATTTTTTCAAAACGAAGTTGGATCGATACTTCATCCAGCAATGGTTGCTGTAAAGGTCGATTGTCATTAGAAAATTCCTTGAACCTTTCTTATTATCTGCTAGCTTTAGTAGTAATTTCTAATTATTGAGGGTTATTGAAATGGTTATTTCAATCACTGGCCTTCAGATGGACTAACTATTTAATATATTGACTGCTCCTAGTTCTATTATAAGAGGAATGCATTGTATACGCTATACCGATAGGTCAGAAAAAGGGTGAAATTATAAGGTACTGTAAAGACTTCGGTACATAACGTAAATCTGAAACTTAAGTAATAGGCCCGATTTCTTAAACATCCAAGCCATACACAGAACCGCGTCATATGCGTTTATGAAATCCATTTGTTTGTGTCTAGATGGTATCCTAGGTTTACACCGTTTAAGAAATCGGGCCAAAGTCTCATCTATTTCTCTTTAATGGCCATTGTGGCGTAACTTATTGGAAACTTGATAAGAAAGTGTTTCCGGTATATAAAAAAAAATTTGTTAGTTACAACTTATTAACAAGTACAATTCTTTCTCAGCATGACTTACCATTCTTGGGTTATGCTTGCTGAACTTTGCATATACGTTTATTAAGGAGTCAATGCTGGATTGTAGAAGAGAATAGTGTCTCTGTAAACCAACTACCTCAGTTCGAAGCAAAGAGAGTGCGTCGGTGTAAAATAGAGTTCGGTGAGTTTCATCTTGGTGGCTCACTGCTGTGCATTTCTCGCATATGACAATACGACATTTCGTGCAGTAGACGTCTAGCAGCTCATTATGAAGAGCTGAAAATATGAAATTGCTTTAAGGAACCTTGAGCTTATGTTTTCATACTGTATAGAGCTGAAAATTATCGCATGTTTTCCTCACTTGAAAGTTTTTATCATTATTATCATTTATAAACTACCTCGGTGACTAATCAGTTCTACTGAACAGAAATTAGTCTGCAAATTACAACGATCCAGAGGAAAGCAAAGGACTCAAGAATACTTTCCAAAACAGAGGTTACTTGTACAGAGCAAAACATGTTTTATTGTTTGTGTTATAAAGGTTAAAAAATGACCATAAGTTTGACTTAAAAAAGGTATACTGTTCGTGTCCAGTACAGTACAATCCCTATCTATACTTTTCCCATTGATTTAATGCTGCTACTCGCGACTGATCCGACTTACAACTGGTTAGTCTGAACGGAACCCTGTCATATGTAGGGGAATATATTATATATATATATATATATATATATATATATATATATATATATATATATATATATATATATATATATATATATATATATGTATATATATATGTATGTATGTATGTATGTATATATGAATAATTTTTTACCCCGACTGGGACTCGAACCTAGGACTTATAATTACTAAGTCAAGGCACTACCAACTACACAACACAGAAGGTTAAAAGGGTTCCAACCTTATAGCTTATATCTGCTATACTTAGGAATGAACGCATTCTATCTGAATGCCACTATGTTCATATTACAGATTCCCCAACCTCACTCTTGGCTTCATTTTCGCATTTAATTCAATTCCGAATCTCATTCGGGTCATACAATAACCAAATAAGCACATTACATATGTGAAAACATGAATCTTTTTTTACCCCGACCGGGACTCGAACCTAGGACTTATAATTACCAAGTCAAGGTGCTACCGACTACACACCACAGAAGGTTAAAAGGAATCCAACCTTATAGCTTATATCTGCTATATTTAGGAATGAATGCATTCTATCTAAATGCCATTATGTCCATATTACAGATTCCCCAACCTCACTCGTGGCTTAATTTTCGCATTTGTTTCAATTCCCAACCTCATTCGGGTCATACAATAACCAAATAAGCACATTACATTTGTGAAAACATGAATCATTTATTACCCCGACCGGGATTCGAACCTAGGACTTATAATTACTAAGTCAAGGCGATACCAACTACACACCACAGAAGGCTAAAAGGAATCCAACCTTATAGCTTATATCTGCTATACTTAGGAATGAATGCATTCTATCTGAATGCCACTATGTTCATATTACAGATTCCCCAACCTCACTCGTGGCTTCATTTTCGCATTTAATTCAGATAGTGGCATTCAGATAGAATGCGTTCATTCCTAAGTATATCATATATAAGCTATAAGGTTGGATTCCTTTTAACCTTCTGTGGTGTGTAGTTGGTAGAGCCTTGACTTAGTAACTATAAGTCCTAGGTTCGAGTCCCGGTCGGGGCAAAAAATGAATCATGTTTTCACATATGTAATGTGCTTATTTGGTTATTGTATGACCCGAATGAGATTGGGATTTGAATTAAATGCTAAAATGAAGCCACGAGTGAGGTTGGGGAATCTGTAATATGAACATAGTGGCATTCAGATAGAATGCGTTCATTCCTAACTATAGTAGATATAAACTATAAGGTTGGATTCCTTTTAACCTTCTGTGGTGTGTAGTTGGTAGCACCTTGACTTAGTAATTATAAGTCCTAGGTTCGATTTCCGGTCGGGGTAAAAAAATGATTCATGTTTTCACATATGTAATGTGCTTATTTGGTTATTGTATGACCCGAATGAGAATGGGAATTGACTTAAATGCGAAAATGAAGCCACGAGTGAGGTTGGGGAATCTGTAATATGAACATAGTGGCATTCAGATAGAAGGCGTTCATTCCAAAGTATAGCAGATATAAGCTATAAGGTTGGATTCCTTTTAACCGTCTGTGATGTGTAGTTGGTAGTGCCTTGACTTAGTATTTATAAGTCCTAGGTTCGAGTCCCGGTCGAGATAAAAAAATGATTCATGTTTTCACATATGTAATGTGCTTATTTGGTTACTGTATGACCCGAATGAGATTGGGAATTGAATTAAATGCGAAATTGAAGCCACGAGTGAGGTTGGGAAATCTGTAGTATGAACATAGTGGCATTCAGATAGAATGCATTCATTCCTAAGTATGGCAAATATAAGCTATAAGGTTGGATTCCTTTTAACCTTCTGTGGTGTGTAGTTGGTAGTGCCTTGACTTAGTTATTATAAGTCCTAGGTTCGAGTCCCGGTCGGGATAAAAAAATTATTAATGTTTTCACATATGTAATGTGCTTATTTGGTTATTGTATGACCCGAATGAGATTCGGAATTGAATTAAATGCGAAAATGAAGCCACGAGTGAGGTTGGGGAATCTGTAATATGAACATAGTCGCATTCAGCTAAAATGCATTCATTCCTAAGTATGGCAGATATAAGCTATAAGGTTGGATTCCTTTTAACCTTCTGTGGTGTGTAGTTGGTAGCGCCTTGACTTAGTAATTATAAGTCCTTGGTTCGAGTCCCGGTCGGGGTAAAAAATGAATCATGTTTTCACATATGTAATGTGCTTATTTGGTTATTGTATGACCCGAATGAGATTGGGAATTGAATTAATTGCGAAAATGAAGCCACGAGTGAGGTTGGGGAATCTGTAATATGAACATAGTGGCATTCAGATAGAGTGCGTTCATTCCTAAGTATAGCAGATATAAGCTATAAGGTTGGATTCCTCTTAACCTTCTGTGGTGTGTAGTTGGTAGGGCCTTGACTTAGTAATTATAAGTCCTAGGTTCGAGTCCTGGTCGGGGTAAAATATTCATATTTTCCCATATGTAATGTGCTTATTTGGTTATTGTATTACCCGAATGAAATTGTGAATTGAATTAAATGCGAAAATGAAGCCACGAGTGAGGTTGGGGAATCTGTAGTATGAACATAGTGGCATTCAGATAGAATGCGTTCATTCCTAAGTATAGCAGATATAAGCTAAAAGGTTGGATTCCTCTTAACCTTCTGTGGTGTGTAGTTGGTAGCTCCTTGACTTAGTAATTATAAGTCCTAGGTTCGAGTCCCGGTCGTGGTAAAAGATGATTCATGTTTTCACATATGTAATGTGCTTATTTGGTTATATGTATATATATATATATATATATATATATATATATATATATATAATATATATATATATATTATATATATATATATATATATATTATATATCATACATACATACATATGTAATGTGCTTATTTGGTTATATGTATATATATATATATATATATATATATATATATATATATATATATATATATATATATATATATATATTATATATATATATATATATATATATATATATATATATATATATATATATATATATCATATATATATATATATATATATATATATTATATAATTATATATATATATATATATAATATATATATATTATATATATATATATAATATATATATATATATATATATATGAATGATTCATGTTTTCACATATGCAATATGCTTAATTGGTTAATATATATATATATATATATATATATATATATATATATATATATATATATATATATATATATATATATATATATTATATATATATATATATATATATATATATATATGAATGATTCATGTTTTCACATATGCAATGTGCTTAATTGGTTAATATATATATATATATATATATATATATATATATATATATATATATATATATATATATATATATATATATATATATATATATATATATATATATATATATATATATAATGCAGCATATAAAAGTTATTAAAATTTATAACGAAGGAAAAGTTGGCCAACTTATTGCACAGCTGATGGACATCATCACAGAGTCTTTCCTGTGACCTGATGCCAGTACCAAGAGGTTTCTGTGGGTTTGGTGTCAATGCTGTAATTGAATATAGAGCTTCAGAATATGCCAACTTGGCTACTCTAGATACTAAAATAAATTCAATTGTTCTCATCAGAATCTTGTATGGCACTAATATTAGTACTCAGGTGAAGTTACTGCTTTACTCAGTATTGTGTTGATATTTTACATTAATTGTTATTTTGCTTTAAAGTAAAGTAAAATGATATAGAATTTAAGGAAACTGCGTTTATAAAAGAAAAAAGAACTATCCGTGGCTTTCCATTTTTCCACAAATTTTTTTAAATTCCCTAATGTGCGAGTTACTACAAATTGATAAATAATTTTAAATTGCAAAGAATCTGTAGAACTTTATGTTCTTCGTGTCCAGGCCTGATGAAGGCTTTTTTATTTTATTATATTTCTGGGGCCGTCCTGGTGTCACACTCATAAAAAAAAATACTCTACCCCTTTGGAAGTAAATTCTAGATAAGTATGACTATTAGAAGAATACGCATGTTGGGTTATAATATATGAATAAATAACAGAGCTAAGAATATGTTCTTTATCACAGAATGAGCTTGATTAAGGAATCTAGGCTGAAAATTCCGGATCTTGTAATGATTGTTGTTTTAGATTCTCCACCCACGGATGGGTGGAACGGATCATGGAGGACCCGTAGGGCGGTCGCCAGTCGGCACAGCCCCCCCCCCCCCCTGTGTAACCCAGCCGCAGCAGTAACCTCCCAAGTAAACAGCTTAAACTCTCTTGCCTGGACGAGGCGCGATCCGTCGACCTCGCGAATGCGAGGCCAGCGCGTTACCACTGTACTAGCCAGGAGGCTCTTGTAAAAATGAGTAGTCCCCAGAATTCCATGTAAAGTTCAATAACCCCGTAAATATTTATGGTTAGGTTAAGTTAGGTTTTTTTTAAGGTCACGCTAGACGGGGTGACTTGCCTTATAATAATGGTTACAAGATCCAAAGGTCCTGCACCACCTCTGTTCTCTTGAATTTTCCACTGTCAATGATACCAAAATTATAGCAATCATTTCAGTCCTGACGTGATTTTTGTAGCTTTTTTTTTATAATTGTGACAACAAAACGATCCAAAAAATAAATAAATCTGCCCTCATTGGGCCTGGGCACGAAGAAATCATGAATAAAGAGAAACAGAGATGGAAGTGTTGTGACTTGTCAGTTGTGAAAGGATAGTAAGAGATGTGTAATAAATATCCAAGAATATTCGGTGTTGACACTGGCACAGAAAAAGAACCGTAACTGAAGGAAGACTTACCATCGAACTGTCTTTGACAGTCCTATGTAAGTCCAATAGACTCTTCAGCTGTAGTATCACAACGGGCGGCCAACCTACTACATGCTGCTATTGTATTCCTCTAAATACCCTAGAGGATCTAATAACTGGCGTGGCACGAAATTCAAAGTACTCATATCCCTTGTTGTACATTAAATCTCTAATTTTAGCTTTGTTGTGATAGATTTTAAGGTCATGAATTAAGTATATTAGTAATAATGGGGTATATTATGACAGTGCAACATGTGTGTGTGTGTGGCACACATACATGTGGAAGATGCCGTAATGTAGTTTTTGTATATTATTTATGAAAACTTTGCTGTTCTTAGTAGATACTTACTCATTTGCGTCCACAAACGTGCAGATTAAAGCTGTTGATGGTTCTGATTATTACTGCATTTACATACTACTCTTCCTCCTTCTGTCTTTTCTAATTCTTATGACCTACCTTCCTTCTAAAAGCGGATCTATCGTCATCTCAGGGCCTAATCCTCCATATCTCTAGGTACTCTGTACTCTGACTATTTTTTCTGTCTGTCATTTTCCTTTGTGTAACATTACCTCATCTCTGCCTTTTCCTTAACCTTTTTCTTTTCCTTCGCCTTGGTGTTTTCTTGTGGCAGGGCCATCATTGATGAGGGCAGTTCTTACCTGTCCCAGTGTCACACTCATAAAAAAAACTTATGCTACGCCTAATCATGCCTGCTGGCTAGTACAGTGGTAACGCGCTGGCTTCGCATTCACGAGGTCGAAAGATCGGTTCCCGTCCAAGACCGTGAGTTTAAGCTGTTTACTGGCAGGAACTGCTGTGTTTGGACACCACAGTGGGGGGTTGGGGCTTGCCCTGGCTGACGAATACCCATTGTATTGAAATGGAAATAAAGGTTTATTATTATTATTATTATTATTATATACTATTACTGCCACAACTACTACTACTACTACTACTACTACTACTACTACTACTACTACTACTACTGGAATTATTGCTACCACTACTACTATTTCAGGCACTACATGTTTTAATTATGGAGCCTAGTCTCAAAGGTCTTGCCTACAAATCATAACTTTATTACATTCTCTTATAACAGAGCTGATCGTATATGAGAGCAGAAAATCCCTTCCACCATTACTTTGCACTACAAAATTCTCGGGAATTATTTTTTCTTGATTTACATATTCAGCAATTCTTGCATAGCTTTATACCCTGAACTCTCAATAATAATAATAATAATAATAATAATAATAATAATAATAATAATAATAATAATAATAATAATAATAATAATAATAATAATAATAATAATAATAATAATAATAATAATAATAGTAATAATAGTAGTAGTAATAATAATAATAATCATAATAATAATAATAATAATAATAATAATAATAATAATAATAATAATAATAATAATAATAAAAATGATGATGATGATGATGATGATGATAATGATAATAAAATAATAATAATAATAATAGTAATAATAATAATAATAATAATAATAATAATAATAATAATAATAATAATAATAATAATAATGATAACAATAATAATTATAATAATAATAATAATAATAATAATAATAATAATAATAATAATAATAATAATAATAATAATAATAATAATAATAATAATAAATGTCATTTACCTTCAGTTTCGATGTTGCGTGACGCTTGCTCCTTGTCACTCGTGACAGTAATGGTAAATTTGGTCCCTTTTCCATTAAATACAGTAGGTACTTCCTCAGTTATATCCATTAGAGAAGCAGAAGAAAAAGTTGTACTTCTCTTTAAAGAGTTTTTTATTTTTGACCATTTACCCTCTTTTGGTTTTCCTGGTGAAAATTCCAAAATTTTATTTTTCAGTTCCCTGTCCATTGTAGACGTGTCCTCTTTAATTTCGTGGAGCGCTTGTCCCCATTGTTGCGGCTCGGTTATTGTGTCTCTGGTAGGTTGTAAATTTACACGGAGTTCCTGATGGATAGGACTCATATCTCGAGACTGACCTGACGATTCCGGAGACACTCGACATTTTCTCAGAGGTTTCTTTGGTGGAGTTTTTTTTTCCCTGTCGCATATTTTCTTTATCTTTCTGAAAGACTTTTTCCTCTTGATGATAACTTCCGAGGAGTCAGAGTCCCCTGAATAATTCATATCTTCTGTTGGCCATCTTGAGTAGCTGCCGTATTTTCTCAGCTGGTGTAATTTAAGAGGCTGAATCTCTAGATTCAAGGCCTCCCTGGCAGAACTTGGAAGTAGGAAAGAATTGCTCTTGAAACGTCTTTCAGTAGGTTCTTTCCGAAGTTGTGGAAATTGTCTCTCGTAAATTTTGTCGCATTGAACTCTTCCTGATGCTGAGGGAGAAGCAGCATTTAGTATCATACTCAAACTCCTTCGCAGTCTCGGGTTGTGTTTAATATTATCGATTAATACTGAGTAAGCATATTCTTCTACTGAAGCCCTACCTTTTGTCATGTCCCCTAAGAGAGGCTCTCTACCCCCGCCTTTCTCATTAGTCTCGCATCTGTAGTGGACACTATCAGTAGCTGTCCTTGACTGGACATTACCTATATCTCTGCTTTTATCATGGACACTGTCCTTCAACATAACATTATCTCTTAATCCTGCGTTGTCCTCGATGTTAACTATATCATTCTGAAGCATCACTTCTCTGCCATTTTCACTTCCGTGTTCTGTTAGTAAACTCAGCTTGTTCACTGAGCTGCTCAATGTTTCCATTTCCTCCTGAGTAGTAGAGTGCAAATTTTCAGTAAAGGAAAATGTTATTGCATGCGGTTTAAATATTATTAGGATTTATAGTTTACAAACAATGATTTTGTCAGCGTCAAAGAACTAGGACTCCATCTTACCTGCAGTGTAGGGGATCTGTTCCTCGTGGTTAAATCTGTTTTAGCTTTTTCTCCCTCAAATTCATTATAATGTGCTGTGTTGCTATCACTGGCAGTGATCTCTTCAAATGTTGTGCTTTCGTTTAGATTAAGTTTAGGATAATCTCTGTCAGAAAAGCAAAGACTGAAAGATTTAGGTCTTCTGTTGGGAGTACCTTCACCAATAATCTGTACTCTGTTATTCGGCCAGCGTTCGTAATTATCCTTAGCGGGGACTATTACTAAGCTTTTAGCTCCCCTTCTGAAAGAAAAAATTATTTTGAATTACTCATAGAATTATAGTTTTAGGTACTTTTAGTATGTGTGATATATATATATATATATATATATATATATATATATATATATATATATATATATATATATATATATATATATATGTGTGTGTGTGTGTGTGTGTGTGTGTGTGTGTGTGTGTGTGTGTGTGTGTGTGTGTGTGTGTGTGTGTGGGATGTGTGCGCGTGTGCATGTGTGTGTGTGTGTGTGTGTGCGCCCGCTCGTGTGTGTGTGTGTGTCTGTGTCTGTGTGTGTGTGTGTGTGTGTGCGCGCGCTCGTGTGTGTGTGTCTGTGTCTGTGTGTGTGTGTGTGTGTGTGGGTGTGTGTGTGTGTGTGTGTGTGTATGTGTGTGTGTTATGGTCTTAACTTTTACCAGAATAATCATTAAAAATTAGGAAAGGTTTCTCAGATTCCCACTGCTTGAAAATCTATATTCAATTCATATTGTTAAGTTATATTTCAAAAAGCTGTCAATCGTCTCTAGTTTTGAGAATAATGTAGACAATGCTTCGCAATATACTGTGATGTGATCGGTTTTATGTCATGGTCTCCCTTTACTATTAAGGGCTTGGATGGTGCCTTCTTGTGAAGGACTTTGAATTTGGCAAGTGCGACCGTTACCATGAGTGATTGTCTTTGCTAACTTCAGACTGTGGCGGACCTCGAACCCACGACCTGATGATTCAAAATCATGAGCGTCACCACTCGGCCACGGCGGCCACATTCGCGTTGCCTTAATATTTTTAAGATTTGTAAACACTTTATAGATTGCTCAAATTTTAATTCTTTCCATTTACAGTTTTAAAAAACAATTGGATTAGTATCACAAAGTTTGTCTTGAATTCTATCTTTGCTAAAAGATTTATTTTCTCATACTGCTTCTTATACTGCAAAATTTAGTGAATAAAATATCTTTTATTAAGTAAATGCAACAAAAATCTAATAAAGCATATATTCTGTTTGATTTTCCGAGCCAGACATATTTGAAGCGATTCTCTCGCTGAATATTTAAGTGAAAGGTGTTACCCAACCTCCAACTTCAGAAACACTTCAAATAGTCACAAGTTGTAGTAAATCTTTCTTCTTTAAAAATAGCCTCTCAAGAATCTTTTTGGAAACTGACCTGCCACCAACTGCAGTAGCTCCTGGAAACTGAAGCTGTTTGGATGTATAATATAGAGAAAAGTCTTTGTATCTGAGAAGTATTTTGTGAAGAAGTTAAAAAGACTAAATACGTTCCATCAATTATCTTTCTTCCCTAACTCTCTATTCATTTGAAGCAGAGCCAGAGATCTTCACTGAAATATGTATTAGGTCAACACTGCCTTGAGTGTTTTTCATTCTCAAGTTCACTTTGTTTATGTTATTGTAAGTACTTTATATCTAATATGTCTTATATTTCAGTACAGAAAGTAGAACGTAACCGACTGAGTGCTCGGCTCGGGAGGTGATGAATCCATATTCGGGCCCACGGCGGGGAGGTAGGAGGGGCATCTAGCCTTAATTCACCATCTTCAATTTATCTCTCTACCAACAAATTGGGACTAATAGTGACACATAAAACGCATAAAAAAATAACAATAATAATAAATCATATTCGGGCACTCTTTCGTTGGGGTGTTTACGTGTCTACAGTTCATTCTTTAACAACAACAAAAATTAATATTGAATCCACTTACATATCGTAAACATTATTCCATTGTAATGAGCTGTAAATGTGTGTTGAGTACTGGTGGATCGGGGAGAGGACTAAAACAATTATTTATCAATGGACAAACAAAGAAAATGCCTAATGTTAAAGCAGAGCTCTACAAGTAGAGCTCAAGGTAAAGGTAAGATGATTTTTTTTTTTTTTTTACTTTTTTAGTTTTGAGGGAATTGAAAGGCAGATTAAGCCTTCCGAACAATTCTCCTTTATGACCTCCAGAACCCTTTGCACTGAACTCAATTGGCAGCCTATTATACAGGGCACAAATCATTGTTTGGGTTCTCATAATAGGAAACATAAATATAGAATGATTTCCTTTCGCCATTTCCATTAGCATTACCAATGATATTGTCTATATTTACTTTTTAGTGAAGGTAATAGTAAGATGAAAGCTGAAAAACTTTAAATTACAGATGGAGCAAACGGATATTATACAGTACTTTGTAAATACTATTCTAATGTGTCTTGCCTATCAGTGCAGTTGACTCTTACCTTGGCTGTATGTATACGCCACTCACATCTTTGTCTTTCGGGATATCTAAGGCACTCTCCTCTGTCCTCATATTTATGCCCCTTTGTCCATTCCTTGTTATTCCAATGGATTTCATCGTTTCTTCCTGTTTTTCTTCCAACTGTGATGTTTCTGTTATCTCACCCTCCAACTCCGCTGCTGTCATCTCCTGGCTTTTTCTATCTTCTGTGATTTCCGTATACATGGGATTTGCTATCTGTCGTAACATCCTGTTTGCTAACCTGTCCGGAGATGGTGAACGTTAGTTATCTGTGATAATGGCTTTACTCTGCATGCAGTGTGTGTGTGTGTGTGTGTGTGTGTGTGTGTGTGTGTGTGTGTGTGTGTGTGTGTATATATATATATATATATATATATATATATATATATATATATATATATGTGTGTGTGTGTGTGTGTGTGTGTGTGTGTGTGTGTGTGTGTGTGTGTGTGCGTGCGTGCGTGCGTGCGTGTGTGCGGGAGTGCATGTGTGTGTGTGTGGAGAGAGAGGAGAGAGAGAGAGAGAGAGAGAGAGAGAGAGGAGAGAGAGAGAGAGAGAGAGAGAGAGAGAGAGAGAGAGAGAGAGAGAGGAGAGAGAGAGAGAGAGAGAGAGAGGAGAGAGAGAGAGAGTTTTCCTAAGATGTAATAAGTGTCTTGATGTTATAGTATTTGCAATATTTTGGGTGTTGAAAAATTCTGTAATATATAAAATCACCAAAGATGTATGGTAAGAATAAACCATTTTGCGACAGTCTTTTGATCTGTTTTTTTTTTCTTTTTTTTTTAAGAGAGTGACACCGGGACAGGCAGAAACTGCCCTCATCAATATAGGCCCGGCCACGAGAAAATACCAAGACGAAGGAAAATAAAAAGGTTAAGGGCAAGGCAGAGATGAGGTAATGTTGCACAAAGGAAAACGACAGCCAGAAAAAAACAGTCAAAGTAGAGAGGACCCAGAGATATGGAGGACTAGGCTCGGAGATGACGATAGATCTGCTTTTTGAAGGATGAAAGGTCATAAGAATTAGGAAAAACAGAAGGAGGAAGAGAGTTCCAGAGTCTGGAGGTAGATGGGAAGAAGCAGTCGCTGCACCGACCAATCCGCGAGCTACAAATCTCCACACAGTACTTCCTCCACTGCCTCGGCAGTGGAGGAGGGATGCAACTTGCCAACTCATCAGAGCAGCGATGGAAGTAGTAGCGATAGAAAAGCGAATGGGAAGATACCTTATGGCGAAGAGAGAGAGAATCTAGGTTAGAAGTAAGAGAATGATTATTAATGAGTCTGACTGCCTTAGATTCAACACTATCAAGAAGATAAGTAAAGGAAGAAGCACCCCAGATGTGTGAGCAGTATTCTAAGCAGGGGCGGATAAGACCTTTGTAAATTTTAAGTAACTGCAATGAGGAAAAGTAATGACGAAAACGAAACAAAACCCCCAATTTTTTTTATGAAGATTTAGAAATTTGGATTATGTGATTCCCCCAAGACAAGTTAGAGGCTATATGGATTCCTAATATGTTGATAGAGTTAAGAGGGTAAATTTCATTAGTTTCGAAGACAATAGGGTTATCAAGAGGAGAAGAAGATAAAGAGATAGCCAGAAACTGTGTCTTGGAAGCATTGACTTTAACTAAATTTTGAGTGCCCCATTCAGATACTCTCTGCAAATCAGAGTTAAGAGTAGAAAAAAGAGTGATACGAGATTGATTACAAGTAACAGATGAAGGTTGTGAAGAAAAGGCAGAGGAAAAGTGAAGGGTAGAATCATCAGCAAAGGCATGAAGAAGAGAGGAAGATGGGGATTGTAGAAGATCATTGATGAAGAGAAGGAAGAGAGTAGGTGAAAGAACAGAGCCCTGTGGAACACCACTGGTAACAGAGAAAGGGCTAATTGTCGCGCCATCAACAACTACAGATATAGAATGGTCAGTAAGAAAACTGGAAATCAGAGAACAGAAAGAAGGGGTGAAGCCATAGGCAGGGAGTTTGGCCAACAGAGCCTTGTGCCAGACTCTGTCAAAAGCCTTAGAGATATCAAGGGAGACGACAAAGGATTCCCCATAGTTCCTCAGAGAAGATGACCATATATGAGTAAGATAGGACAGGAGATCACCAGTGGATCTTGCCTTGCGGAAGCCGTACTGGTGATCGGAGATAAGTGAGTTGGCTTCAAGGCGTTTCAAGAAGTGAGCATTGAGCAAAGTTTCGAAAACTTTAGCAATAGAGGAGGTTAGGGTAATAGGTCAGAAGTTAGAAGGAATAGAGCGGTCACCCTTCTTAGGAACAGGTTGAACTAGAGCATGCTTCCAAGATGAAGGATAGATACTGGTTGACAGAATGAGGTGAAAAAGACGACAAAGCACGGGAGCCAGTTCATCTGCAAACTCCTTAAGGAACCTTGCATGGATACCATAAGGACCAGATGCCTTGTTCGTCTTTAGCGAGCGAGAAACCTTATGAACTTTGCGTGAAGAAAGGTTAAGGAAGGGCATAGGGTTAGAGAAGGGAAAAGACTGAGGAACAGGTGCGCTGGAATCGTTGATAGAAGAGTTGGCAGAAAAATGAGAGCCAAATATAGTGGCTTTGTCAGTGGGAGAGCAAGCTATAAAACCATCAGAACGAATGAGAGGGGGAAAGCTTGAGTTACAGAAGTTTTTTTAAAGGTTTTTGGCTAAGGACCAGAAGCATTTGTCAGTGGGAGAGGAGTTAAGGTCATCAACTTTCCTTCTTATAAAGGAAACCTTAGACCTTCGAATCTGAGCAGTACAGCGATTCCTAACTATAATAAAAGCAGAGCTCGTTAAATTGGAAGGAGAGGCAAGGTAAGATCGGTGAGCCTGATTCCTAGTCTGGATAGCCATGGAGCAGGCACGATCAAACCAAGGTTTAGGGGGAGAGAAAGTTTTTGTAGAAGAGGGGATGTATGCCTCCATTCCCGCGGTCATGATCTCGGCAACTTTTAGAGCTACCTGATCAGGGTTGCGGGGCCAAAAGCAGTAGTCATCCCATGGGAAGTCAAAGAGAAACATACGCAAATTTTCACGTTGGGTACGCTCAAAGTGCCAAAGGCGGCGCTGAGTAGGAGGGATTGGTGGTGGGGGAATGAAAATGGAAGAGACTGAGATCATAGAGTGGTCAGATTTAGCAAGAGGGGAAAGCACAGAATAAGAGTAGTCTGAAGGATTAGAAGTAAAAAATAGGTCAAGAGTGTTTGCAGCATGTTCGTGACTATCAGGAACGCGAGTAGGGTGTTTGATAATTTGCTCCAGATCGTGAGGAATAGAAAAAGCAAGGGCCTCGCTTCCTCCCACATCAGTGTGAGAAGAATGAAGCCACTCACTGTGGTGTACACTGAAGTCTCCAATGTAGAGAACTTTGGCATGTGGGTGAGAAGATAGCAAGGACTCATGCAACGAGGATAGATATTCAAAGAAAGACACAAACTCGGTGGAGTTTGGAGAACAGTAGCAGAAGCAAAGGAAGACAGTGGTAGTTGAGAGATAGAGTTTTAGCCAGAGAACATCAAAGTCAGGAGATTCAAGGTCCATGAGCCTCACAGTAGGAGTGTTAGTGTTGCAGTATGCACAGACCCCACCTTTGGAACGAAAACGAGAATACAGATTATAGTGAGAGATTTGGAATGGGTCAGTGGAAGCATGTATAGACAGCTGGGTTTCAGATAGGAGGAGGAGGTTAGGGAGGAAAGTGCCCAAGTGCTGTTCCAGAGACGAAGATTAGAGTTCAGCCCACGAATGTTAGAATAGTGAAGAGTGAAAGAAGCATATCTATTGGGAGGTGCAAGGTTAAGATCCCCGGAGATTCTTCGCACCCCACTATGCCGGGTACTGGGGGTCATTAGTTGTGAACCTTCCATAAATAATAACATATGCGAGGAAAAAGAAAGTAAAAGAGACAGATGTGCGGAATGTTGTGACTTGTAATGTTGTGACGTGTAATGAATACGCCAGAATATTCAATGTTGATGTAGGCATGAGGAAAGAACCGTCCTGAAGGAAGGCTCAACCTGGAACTGTCTGGACCAGTCCTAGTTGCATCCTAATACCTTCAGTATAAGTGCCCTGAAGGTAGTGAAAAATACTTTGAAAAGTAATTGTATTTGCAAGTTGTTCATGAAATAGAAACTATGAATCATTTAGACTCTGAGAGTGCTTAGATTGGCTAAGTAAATTTTTTTTCTACCATAAGTAAGTTTTCTGTAATATTAATTTTCATTACAAGCAAATATTTGACTAACTTTCATAACAATTTAATACAATTTTACAAATATTAACATTACAAGCCAATATTTGACAAACTTTCATATCTATTTAATATAATTTTACAAATATTAATGTATATATTAATTTTTTTATAAATTACCATTTCTTTTTCTTTTCTCTTTTGAAAGACAACTGACTTCTCGAAGATGACCTCGTAGTCGCTGCATTCTGAAGTCCATAGACTTTCCTAGTATATATTATATTATATTGTTATATTATATTAGATTGTATTATATTATATTATATTATTACATTATATTACATTACATTATATTATGTTAAATTATATTATATAATATTATATTATGTTATATTATATTATATCAATTATATTATATATTGTTATATTATATCATATTATAAAATATTATATTTTATCACTGATCTATAAAATATGGCATTGTATTTTCGTAACAAATTGGGTAAATAAAGATGTAAAGAAGCAAGTAAACAAATACATAAAGAATTGTAAATAGACAGATAAAAAGAAAATACTCGAAGGAAAGAAAAGAAAAATTAAATAAAGCAAAAGAAGACAGACAGAGAAAGAAAAATACTATATATCTTACGTTGTAATATTTGGCCTCGTTACTCGGTGATTACGACGAGGTCGAGGTCGGGAGAGGGTCGGATGGTCAAGCCTCGAAGCTTCGAACATGGTACAAGTAAGTCACGAAATGAAAAAAAAAAGGACGATAATGTTAAAAAAATATATTATTATTATTATTATTTTATTATTATTATTATTATTATTATTATTATTATTATTATTATTATTATTATTATTTATTATCATTGTTATTATTATTATTATTATTATTATTATTATTATTATTATTATTATTATTATTATTATTATTATATCATTACTATAAGTAGTAGTAGTAGTAGTAGTAGTAGTAGTAGTAGTAGTAGTAGTAGTAGTAGTAGTATTATTATTATTATTATTATTATTATTATTATTAATATTATTATTATTATTATTATTATTATTATTATTATGTGTTTAATTTTGGGATGAAATATGAAAGGAAAAGGAACGTAATATAATGAAAAACTAATTCTGAAAAGAAATTCCCATTTTTTAATATCGTCAAATTCTCCTGTTACATCTACGAATGTTCTCTCTCTCTCTCTCTCTCTCTCTCTCTCTCTCTCTCTCTCTCTCTCTCTCTCTCTCTCTCTCTCTCTCTCTCTCTCTCTCTCTCTCTCTCTCTAAGTTAAACAGAACATTTATTTTTCGGTCCCACTGTAGTATGCGGTGAGGGAGCCGCGGTGCCTCAGTAGTAGAGTGTATAGCTTGGGAAGTAATTAACACGAATTTGATTCCAATAGCAGGGCGTTAGGTAGGGCATCCAGTCTTAATCCCCCATCTCCAACGTGTCTTTGCCAACCCCCATTCGAATGGGGACTCATTGGAATACATAAAGCGGGGCAACTACATGAAGTATCCGGTGTACCCGGATATGTACACTATAGCCTTCATGTGCATCGACAAAAAGGGCGTTATTTTAATGGCATTTTGTTTACTCTATTATTTGTCAGTCGTTATCAGTATGAAATGCTGGTTAGGTTACCTTAGCTGGCTTGGCTTGATAGGGTACAGTAGATTACAATTACTGAGGTATAATGTGGTATACTCGTGTCAGAAACTATAGTAGCACCTTGAATATCTAACTAGTAAATGAAAAATACTATGCTCACAGCATATGCTGATAGTGTATTTTTATATGATTTTTAAAAGAATGGTTTTGGAGTGTCTGTATAACAAGGGACAACTGTGACTGCATGGTACAGAGAGGGGACAACATACTAGACACGTGTATCTTTTCCTCCACAGTCTTCATGCAAGGAGACTCAGAACCCCTGATGAGACATCCAATAATTATTGTCTTTTTCCTCATTTAATTGTCGTTATATTTAGTTTTTCTTTCATATATATATTATTATTATTATTATTATTATTATTATTATTATTATTATTATTATTATTATTATTATTATTTTCGTCCTGCGTCTTCGATGACGGAGTAAATCCAAAACCCCAGAAAACCTTGTGCATAATTGGCACTCTTAGATCTTTCATTGATTTGAAGCCAAATTCTTACCCAGGAGGCCTTGAATTCGATGCTCCAAGTTTTTTCTGTAGTTTAGCAAGAATCATTTGGAAGTTAGTGGGAGTGAGTAGTGGCGTCTTCAAGTGAATGCGCCATCAGATATATGTGTCTAATAGTGGAACAAACACTTAAGGAACTTATGCTGTTATGATTATAAACTGCCATTCCGCAGCACTCTTGGAAGTATTCCCGTATCTTTAAATGTCTACCTCTGAGAAGGACCTAGCCCATTACGTACAGGAAAGCATCTGAATGCGAAATGACTACCAACCGCACCAATTATCATCTTTTTAAAGTCCCTTTTCTTTTTATGTTACTTGAATGTTTCTTTTTTATTCATATATTGAATGGGGTTGTCTTCTAAGCAGTCGCTGTGCTTAAATGCACTTTGTGTTACCGGTTCGAGACCCTCCATGCTCTGAGGTTAGAAATGGCATTCACTCGGGGTAACGGTCACCCACTGCCAAAACCAAAGTCCTTCGAAAGGAGGCACCATCCGAGCCCTTTTACGAAAAGGGAGTCCGTAATGTAAAACCGGTTCTTACTGTCATTTTAGTTTATCCGTCTTCAGTTTACATACATATTATGATCATGCAACTTGCGACAAAATGCTACTCTTTGCAATCATGCTTTTATAACCTTAAAAGGTACACTCACGTATAACAACAACAACAACAACAACAACAACAACAATAAGAATAATAATAATAATAATAATAATAATAATAATAATAATAATAATAATAATAATAATAATAATAATAATAATAATAATAATAATAATAATAATAATATATTATTATTATTATTATTATTATTATTATTATTATTATTATTATTATTATTATTATTATTATTATTATTATTATTATTATTATTATTATTATTATTATTATAATTATTATTATTATTATTATTATTATTATTATTATTATTATTATTATTATTATTATTATTATTATTATTATTATTATTATTATTTTTATTATTATGATTATTTTTATTATTATTATTATTATTATTATTATTATTATTATTATTATTATTATTATTATTATTATTTTCGTTCTGCGTCTTCGATGACGGAGTAAACCCAAAACCCCAGAAAACAAACTATTTAAAAGTCAATATAAAAAAAAAAACGAAAAAGAACTCCTGAGCACCTACTTGGTTCGACATCCATGTCATGGTATACTTAAAACGTTCGCTAGACGTGTTTACATATATATTCGGTATATTTTGCTTCTGTTTCTTCTTTTTCACCGCATATATATCGTCAGAAATACCTTAGTATCTATAATAGATGTGATGCCAGAACATATCATTCATATATATTTATATTTTCTAACTCAGAATTGTTGGTCGTCTAGAGACAGTGAAGGCACTTTGGATTTAAACCGAGGAAAAAAACACGTGCAGAAATGCTGTATATATTCGTCAACACTATTGTTTTTTTTGTTTTTTTTTCTGTTTTCTATCTTTCTTTTTTCTTTCTTTTTTCTTTCTTTCTTTCTTTCTTACTTTATCTATTTATATAATTATTTATTTATTTATTTATTTATTTAATTTTCTTTCCACCCTTGCTTTATTTAACTCCAGTTGTATGTTTGGCTGTGAGGCAAACCGTTCACTAATAAATGTTAAAGAGCAAGTGTACCATGTAATATCCGTACTCAGTGCTGGCGTCATACTCAGAGAGCGCGGAAGCTCTTATCTCTCAATTTTTTTCAACGGAATTATGAGCTTCTCTTTTTTTAATTTTTTTTCTTTAATACGGATGTTTGCTGTACTTGTCAAGCTATCGTCAGAAGTACATAAGCGGTTTCATGTTGTTTTTCTTTTTGTTATTATTTTTGTTTTTTGCTCTGTTTTTCTTCATTTTTTTAGTTGATTTGCCAATAGGGTACAACATGGTTAACACGACCAGAATATTTTAGCCGCATGAACTCATAAAACGGAAACTGACAAAACATAGGGAAAATATTCGAGTACGTTTTTTTTTTTCTGAAACCAAGTGATGGGGGAATATCCAGTACAATACATATGGATGTTTTATTTATCTATTTATCTATGTACTTATCTATCTATTTATCTATTGATCATATATATATATATATATATATATATATATATATATATATATATATATATATATATATATATATATATATATATATATATATATATGCATACACATATGTATTTATATGTATGTATATAAATACATATGTGTTATCTATCTATATATCTATCTATTACTCTTTGTACAGTGCTCTGCTTTTTTTTTTTCTTAGAAGAACTGATATGAAAAAATCGCTTTTGCTAAGCAATGTGCATACACACTACGTGGAAGATATAGAGAATTATAATATTTATTCGATTATTTAGTCGATAATTGTTAGCTATATATGAGAGAGAGAGAGAGATTATTATTTTATTTTATTAATTTATTGCGCCAAGGCGTCAGACATTACATGAATTCATACAAATAATGCTTCAAGTAGATACAAAACCAAGAATAGAATATAGTTTACAGGGAGGTGTACACATTGATAAAACATTGCTGCATACTAACACACAACTCACAGTATGGCAGCACAGAGTACATTATATACAAAAGTAAAGCTCAGAGAAACACAGAACACACAAACAGAATTATACAGCAACATACAGAAAATTATGTATAATTCAATATAATTAATGGCCACCAAAGTGAGGATAACGAGCAAGAATAACATCAAGGTTGTCATCATTAAGTAAAAATGAGCAGATCTGTATTAAGTTCTGACCTCGTGGTAAAACATCTCTCACTGTGGGGCACTGAAGACAATAGTGGTCAAGAGTGTTAGCATTAGGACGGTCGCATAATTTACAGGAGGTGTACTGTGGCATATCTAGAGTCTGGGAGACCTGCCATAAAGGCCGATGCCCCATTCTGAGCCGAGCACTAACTACATTGTTTTTCCGCACCATTAACCCGCGTCTGCGATACTTGTAGCGACTGTGAAGAAAGTGATCATGGTGCTGTATGGACACACTGTTGGCCCTCTCCATGTCCCTGCGCTGGACCATCATGGCAAACCCAGCTGAGTAGATGATGTTACGTAGGCATCGGAGGGAGGGCTCAGCGTCCACAGCATGCCCATCCAGCATACAGGCCGCCTGGGCAAGACGATCCGCTGTGTCGTTGCCAGTCAGCCCAATGTGAGAGGGCGTCCATGCAAACGACACTACAAGAGAAGCATCCTGAGCGGCCACGAGGCGACATAGGATATCTCCCACAGCACGGCCACAGATGGGTCTTGGTGAGGATAGGGCTTGTAGGGCCGATTGGGAGTCACAAATTATTACCCCATTCACTCGTCGTCGAACAAGGAGAGTCACGGCATCCAAGATGGCATTCAG